>JBBPBX010045522.1:16592-26989 GCA_038048925.1 Garcialebias charrua
CAAAAAACACAGCGCCTATCAGGACATGGTCAGCTCTGCTTTAGACATCTCCTCACCGACTATTCTGGTATTTTAATAAGTATCGTGCATCCAAACAAGATTAGGTGCATCCAGTTTACGAAATGTCATCCAAGGCAGCACTATCACTCATAATAAATGGGTTTATGCAAACAGTGGTGTTTTTTTGCCATGCATAAGAGCTTGTTTGGTGTGCACTACAGTGATGCTGCGTGCTGATATGCAATTATGCTAAAGAGTATCAAAGTTCAGGTGTAAGTCTACCATCTTGCTGTAGTAAAAGGGGATGCTCTGAGCAGCTACAGATTACTGAAAGAATATTCCATAAATAAAGAAGAAAAAAGTGACGATAAGGGGAAGGCAGAGGGTGTGATAAAATACATCCCATAATGGATGGTTCTCCTTGTATTCATATGTTGTTTGTGGTCCAGCTTATGGCTGATATGAGTGATAGTTTTCTCGTCTTTGCTGAATATAGTCCTAAAAATGTCAACTTGGAACTTTGATCGGTCCATCTCAAGTGTTTGGGCTTCTCCTCCATAATTAACCCAGTTTGTAGCACTAATGACACCTAATTATCATTTGTGTAACAAGATTGCTCTCATTGCCGTAATGAGAAAAACTCCTACAAATGCTGCGCTGCTTACAAACGGCTTTCTGCTGTTATTAGCAGAGTGTTTATGCAATCACATCTAATTGAAGTGTTAATTAAATCAGGAATACCGTTTTGTTGTACAAAGCTGCTTAGTGGTGGGAGGTCGAAGCTACGTCTAAACGCCTAAACACCCCTTACTGTTCTAATCATGACTGTGGGAACATCCCCTCTGACAGGCATCATCTCACTTATTTTACAGCAGCATCATAAAGGAAAAGAAACCAATCAGAGATGATTGGCATTTAGACTGGTGGGTAAAATCAGGCATCCTCCTTCCTCCAAGCAATTCAACAATAATTGCTATGCACAAGAAGGTGGAAGGACTGCTGGCTGGTGACCTTGCCCACCCATCAGTATCCATACAAGTGTGAATGAAGGAAATCTCAATTGACCAGATACACACAATAGAAAATTAAACATCTGCATTCAGAATGCAGTTAAAGTAGATGATGCACACTGAGACATTTAATAAATGTGTGATGTGCAGAAATGTAGAAATTAGTTGTAGGAAAATAGTAATACAGTATGGTCACATGATTTATTATAAGGATTTTAATAAAGTAGTCCCTTGTTTATCACGAGGGATCTGTACCCTGAAGCCCCGCAATAAGTGAAAAACTACGAAGTAGGGATAGTAGTACAAGTAGTAAGTACCGTATTTTTGCTGTATAAGTCACACCTTTTTGCATAAATTAGCAGGCCCTGCAAGTTATACAGTGAAGTGACTTACAGTATTTATGTTTCCCCCCCCCATATTTATAACCCAATTTTTGGCTGAGGTCTGACGATTTAATTAATTCTGAAATGAAAAATATTGAACACTACAATTTTCAGCCACTCAAGAATGGTTGAGTTAGCTATATGGCAAGCCAAATGACTCATTAATAGGTAAACGTGGCTATTAATGAGACACTTGACTTGCCATACCAAGCCATCTTTGTCTCGTTCCGGAACTCTTGGAGCAAACGTCAAATCAGCTGCATTTTGCCACGCCGCCCAGGTGAAATGCAGCTGATTTGACCATTAAAGTGCATTTATTAAAGGTACAGTATGCAGTTTCTGTAGAACTCCAGCACTTAGAAATATTTTCAACAGGCAAAGCATTCTGATCCCGCTCTGCCCCCTTGTGGTCTGTTAAATTTCAAATTCAAGCTCTGTTTTTATTGGCTGATTCAAATTCAAGCTCTGTTTTTATTGGCTGGTTACAAACTCTGTTTTTATTGGCTGGAAAATGGTGGGTCACCTTTTCTTTTTAGAAATGCTTATTTACCACCTGGAGAAGCAAGGGGACAATATATATATTTTTTTTTTTCAGAGATTACCTGGCTAACATCAGTCTGTCAGGAGGTAGTGACAGAGTGAAGAAATATGTTCATAAAAAAAGCTACATACTGCAGCTTTAAGGAAAAATTCAACTGAGACACACCTTTACTATAATGTCGAGCAAACAAATGATTGTTTTTAGGTGGTTATCTTGGTAAATTTTGAAGAAATGCACAGTGAGTTCTCCCTCTGTGCGCAGCCGCAAATTGATTTTAGAAATGTAGCTGATTTGACCGTCAAAGTGCATTTATTAAGGAAAAGTTCAACTGAGCATATGCGTCACAACCATTATATGTAATGGGACGTGTTCCCCCCACCCCCTTCAAAAAACGTTCATTTGGACACCCCCACTTTTATTATAAAACATTAGTTCAGACGGCACTGTTTCTCTTTCTTTGTGAACAAATCCATTCCACTTGATCAACAGGAGAATACGGTACAGTACTCAAACCACTAAAACTCCACTCCAGGTTTTCCTGGTTACCTCCAACTCTCCACCAGCCTGCAGTGTTTCTGTGCATCTCCTCCTGCCTCGATAGAGATCGCTGACAGGTGGAGGAGGTGGAGACACCTCTGTGCTGATCGCTCGCCAGTTTAGTGAGCTTATTGCGGGCAGTTGTTCACCAGGGGGGTTGATCATAAACATATATACATGGAGAGGAGGATGTTTGAGAGAAGTGGAGCACCACGTCCATATCATCTTTGCTTAGCAGTAACTGTGACGCTGTGAGACGTTGCAGGTGCAAGATACTCTGTTTGTTCAGGTGCATTAAAGTTGAAATGTCTTTAACATCTTATTGTCCTCAAGCTTAGTGAAAAACAACCTTTAGATGAGTAGTGTTGAATATGGGGAGTGGTGGCCAGAGGTTAAAGAAGGTGAGCTTGTGATTGGAAGATCGCCGGTTCAAGCCCCGGTATCGACAACATCAAAAATGTGGGTAGGATAGGTGAAGCACCGGCACATGCCCCCACTCTGGGCCCTTGAGCAAGGCCCTTAACCCCCACCATCTGCTCCCCTGGGCACACTAGATAGCAGCTCTCTGCTCCACACAGAGAACTGTGGTAGCTCGGTGGTCTATGGTTGGGTCAGGAAGGGCATCCGGTGTAAAAAAATAACTGCCAAGTCTTCGTGCGAATTAGTTTACTATGGCAACCCCTAACACAGGGAGCCACCGAAAGAAGAAGACGAAGAAGAAGATGAGTAGTATTGAACACAAGTAAAAAAGTCCAATGGTGATGCATTTTATTGCTTTATAAACACAAATAGTGCTGATCTGTAGTGCATTTTGTCCAAAGTGCTGGAAAAACTTGTGGCAGCCCATCTACATGACCTCCTCAACACTAATAATATCTACTAGGTATTCCAGTCTGGCTTTCGTTCAGCTCATAGCACAGAAACAGCTCTGGTCAGGGTCACAAATGACATGATGGCAGCTGATGCTGGTTCTCACTCCCTTCTGATCCTCCTGGACTTGAGCTCAGCTTTTGATACTGTGGATCATGACATCCTACTCCAACGCCTACAACACACTGAAGGTCTGACTGAGACAGCGCTGGAATGGTTCCGCTCTTACCTCTGACAGATCTGAGTATCTCCATTGGGGAAGCAAGATCTCGGACTCATTCAGTCACCTATGGTGCTCCTCAGGGGTCCGTCCTTGGACCCACATGATTTATACT
This sequence comes from Garcialebias charrua, assembly GCA_038048925.1. Classification (NCBI taxonomy): domain Eukaryota; kingdom Metazoa; phylum Chordata; class Actinopteri; order Cyprinodontiformes; family Rivulidae; genus Garcialebias; species Garcialebias charrua. Next base: position 20,269 of record JBBPBX010045522.1, read on the forward strand.
CTACATCCTCCCCCACGGTCACATTATCATTCATCACAGGATTTCTTTTCATTGTTATGCAGTTGACTTGCAGCTCTATATCAAAATAGATTCTACAGGTTCATCAGTCTCCTCTCTCACCACCTGTCTTGAAGAGGTAAAATCCTGGATAAATGTCAACTTTCTCCAATTAAACACATAAAAAAAACAGAAGCTGATTTGATTGGTACCCCACATCAGACTCACTCGACATCTATCTCTACAATAATCTTCTCTGGCCAAAACATTCTCTTTGTTGATACAGTGACTAATCTTGGTGTAAGATTTGATTCTCATCTTGCATTTGAATCCCATATTAAAAACATTTGCAAGACTTCTATGATGACCCCTTATGATGAGTTCAATTAATGGAAACAATGTTCCCTCGCCCGGACGCGGGTCACCGGGGCCCCACTCTGCCAGGCCCGGAGGTGGGGCACGCTGGCGAGCGCCTGGTGGCCGGGCTTTTACCCATGGAGCCCGGCCGGGCACAGCCCGAAGAGGAGACGTGGGTCCCCCTTCCCATGGGCTCACCACCTGTGGGAGGGGCCAAAGGGGTCGGGTGCAATGTGAGATGGGTGGTGGCCGAGGGCGGGGACCCTGGCGGTCTGATCCTCGGCTACAGAAGCTGGCCATTGGGACATGGAATGTCACCTCTCTGGTGGGGAAGGAGCCTGAGCTAGTGTGTGAGGTTGAGAGTTTCCGGCTAGAAATAGTCGGACTCACCTCAACGCATGGCTCTGGCTCTGGAACCAGTTTCCTTGAGAGGGGTTGGACACTCTTCCACTCTGGAGTTGCCCCTGGTGAGAGGCACCGAGCAGGAGTGGGCATACTTTTTGCCCCCCATCTTGGTGCCTGTACGTTAGGGTTCACCCCGGTGAACGAGAGGGTAGTCTCCCTTCGCCTATGTGTGGGAGGACAGGTCCTGACTGTTGTTTGTGCCTATGTGCCAAACGGTAGCTCAGATTACCCACCCTTTTTGGAGTCCTTGGAGGGGGTATTGGAGAGTGCGCCTCCTAGGGACTCCCTTGTTCTACTGGGAGACTTCAACGCTCACGTGGGCAATGACAGTGAGACCTGGAGTGGGTGTGGTTGGGAGGAATGGCCCCCCTGATCTGAACCTGAGTGGTGTTCTGTTATTGGACTTCTGTGCTCGTCATGGATTATCCATAACAAACACCATGTTCAAGCATAAGGGTGTCCATATGTGCTCTTGGCACCAGGACACCCTAGGTCGCAGTTCGATGATCGACTTTGTTGTCGTCTCATCTGATCTGCGGCCGCATGTCTTGGACACTCGGGTGAAGAGAGGGGCGGAGCTGTCAACTGACCACTACCTGGTGGTGAGTTGGCTCCGATGGTGGGGGAGGATGCCGGTCAGACCTGGCAGACCCAAACGTATTGTGAGGGTCTGCTGGGAACGTCTGGCAGAGTCTCCCGTAAGACGGAGCTTTAACTCCCACCTCCGGGAGAGCTTTGAACACGTTCCGAGGGAGTCGGGGGACATTGAGTCCGAGTGGGCCATGTTCCGCGCCTCTATTGTCGAGGCAGCTTATCGGAGCTGTGGCCGCAAGGTTGTTGGTGCCTGTCGTGGTGGCAACCCTCGAACCCGGTGGTGGACACCGGCGGTGAGGGATGCTGTCAGGCTGAAGAAGGAGTCCTATTGGGCCTTTTTGGCCTGTGGGACCCCGGAAGCAGCAGATAGGTACCGGCAGTCCAAGCGGCATGCGGCTCGGGTGGTTGCTGAGGCAAAAACTCGGGCGTGGGAGGAGTTCGGAGAGGCCATGGAGAATGACTTCCGTACGGCTTCGAGGCGATTCTGGTCCACCATCCGGCATCTCAGGGGGGGAAAGCGGTACGCGACCAACACCATTTATGGTGGGGATGGCGTGCTGTTGACCTCAACTCGGGATGTTGTGAGTCGGTGGGCGGAATACTTCAAAGACCTCCTCAATCCTACTGGCACGTCTTCCACTGAGGAAGCGGAGCCTGGGGACTTTGGGTCGGGCTCTCCAATCTCTGGTGCTGAGGTCACCGAGGTGGTTAAAAAGCTCCGCGGTGGCAGGGCTCCAGGGGTGGATGAGATTCGCCCGGAGTTCCTTAGGGCTCTGGATGTTGTAGGGTTGTGTTGGCTTACGCGACTCTGCAATATCGCGTGGACATCGGGGGCAGTTCCCTTGGATTGGCAGACTGGGGTGGTGGTTCCCCTATTCAAAAAGGGGGACCGTAGGGTGTGTTCCAACTATAGGGGGATCACACTCTTAAGCCTCCCTGGTAAGGTCTATTCAGGGGTTCTGGAGAGGAGGGTCCGTCGGATAGTCGAACCTCGGATTCAGGAGGAGCAGTGTGGTTTTCGTCCTGGTCGTGGAACACTGGACCAGCTCTACACCCTCAACAGGGTCCTGGAGGGTGCGTGGGAGTTTGCCCAACCAGTTTACATGTGCTTTGTGGACTTGGAGAAGGCATTCAACCACGTCCCTCGGGGGGTTCTATGGGTATACTCCGGGAGTATGGGGTACCAGGCCCTTTGATACGGGCTGTTAGGTCCCTGTACAACCGGTGTCAGAACTTGGTCCGCATTGCTGGCAATAAGTCAGGCTCGTTTCCAGTGAGAGTTGGACTCTGGCAAGGTTGCCCTTTGTCACCGATTCTGTTCATAACTTTTATGGACAGAATGTCTAGGCGCAGCCAAGATGTTGGGGTGATCCGTTTTAGTGGCCTTAGAATCATTTCTCTGTTTTTTGCAGATGATATGGTCCTATTGGCTTCATCAGGTCGTGATCTGCAACCTTCGCTGGAGCGGTTTGCAGCCGAGTGTGATGTGGCCGGGATGAGGATCAGTTCCTCCAAATCTGAGGCCCTGGTCTTGAGCCGGAAAAGGGTAGCGTGCCCGCTCCGGGTCGGGGAGGAGGTCCTGCCCCAAGTGGAGGAGTTTGAAGACTGGTTTATACTTCTTGTCGCACGTCTTTTACTCCCCGTTGAGTGAACCCAGCGATGACGTAATTGCGTGTGTGTCACCGACCGCATTGAGTGTTTATACTTCTAAAAGACGTGGGGATAATCCCTCCCTCTTCCCTCCCACTGCATACGTCACGCGCACTCCCACTGCATGTTTTATCAAGACAAACGGATTTAATATAATGATAGGCTCCATTACCTCGATTTGTGAGTCCGTTATCATGGGCGTAGCCAGGATTGAGGGGCGGATTGTTTAAAGGAAACGTTGACCTTAAAATAGCAACATGCCTCAGTGGCTCACTGGAAACACGTAGGGTTTCCGCTCCAAAGCTTTTCTCGACTCGGGTTCGAATCTCACCTGGTTGAAGTTATTTTACGTTTTTCTTTTATTGGAAAAAAAAATGTTTTGTGTTAACCACAGGCATATTAACTCCTTTTTTAAAATCCAATAAAAGACAAACGTAAAATGACTTCAACCAGGTGAGATTCGAACCCGAGTCGAGAAAAGCTTTGGAGCGGAAACCCTACGCGTTTCCAGTGAGCCACCGAGGCATGTTGCTATTACAAGGTCCATTTTTTCTTATGTCGGCTGTTGTAATGTTTGTAGTCGTCCCCCGGTGTTTAATGTATGTGTCCAGCCACTGCAAAGACAGGTATAACGGTCAAAGCAAAAACAAAAACCGGCTTCTAAAAGAGTAGCGGGTGGCGTGTAGCCGTGTCATACACCATATATGGACATCCAAACAAAAAACGCCCACAAACTTTGAACCAATCACACGCTGCGAGCCGCATCGTCCGCGTATCGGAGTTCTGCTTGGGGGCCATGTACAAGACGGCTGTCACCGGGGGATTGCAGCGGGAGTGCAGACGGAAGATGCGCAACTTTTTTTCACTCAACAGGGAGTAAAAGACGTGAGACAAGAAGTATAAACCAGGCTTAAGTGTCTCGGGGTCTTGTTCACGAATGAGGGAAAACTGGAGCGTGAGATTGATAGGCGGATAGGTGCAGCGTCCGCAGTGAAGCGGGCGCTGTACGGGTCTGTCGTGGTGAAGAGAGAGCTGAGTCAAAAGGCAAAGCTCTCAATTTATTGATCGATCTACGTTCCCACCCTCATCTATGGTCATGAGCTTTGGGTTGTGACCGAAAGAACGAGATCTTGGATACAAGCGGCTGAAATGAGTTTTCTCCGCAGGGTGTCTGGACTCTCCCTTAGAGATAGGGTGAGAAGCTCAGTCATCCGGGAGGGACTCGGAGTAGAGCCGTTGCTTCTCCACATCGAGAGGAGCCAGTTGAGGTGGCTCGGGCATCTGGTTAGGATGCCTCCTGGACGCCTCCCTGGTGAGGTGTTCCGGGCATGTCCCACCGGGAGGAGACCCAGAGGAAGACCCAGGACACGCTGGAGGGACTATGTTTCTCGGCTGGCCTGGGAACGCCTTGGGATTCCCCCGGAGGAGCTGCTCCAAGTGGCTGGGGAGAGGGAAGTCTGGGCCTCCTTACTTAGGCTGCTACCCCCGCGACCCGACCCCGGATAAGCGGAAGACAATGGATGGATGGATGGATGGATGGATGCAAGACTTCATTCTTTCATCTGAAAAACATCTCCAAACTCCGTCCATTACCGTACTCTCCTTTTCTGATGCTGACAAACTTGTCCATGCTTTAGTTTCCTCAAGACTGGACTACTGCAATTCACTTTCTTTGGAATTCCATATAAGCACATTCAAAAACTTCAGTATGCATAAAAGTTCAGCCAGGATTCTGATGAAGTAAAAGAAACATGACCACATCCCCCCCAATCCTTAAATCCCTCCACTGGCTTCCCATTTCACTCTGTATTGAATACAAGGTTTCCTTACTCGCCCACCAACCCATTCACGACAATGCTCCACACTATCTTAAAGGTTCAGTATGCAGCTTTTTAACACGCTGGCACTTAGAAACATTTTGAACTGAGACACGTTTCTGGTCCCTCCTCACTCAGAGCCATATATGACTCAGCTCCACCTCACTCGCGCTGCAGCCTGGAATGCTCCGCCTCCTCTACATGTCCCGTTTCAGCGCTGCAAAGTTCTGTGATTATATGTTAATAAAACCTTCTAAAAATAAAATAAAAACATGGACCACTGGTCCAGCAAAACAAAAACACCCTGAAACCTGCAGAGCTTCACGCAGCCACGTTGGAAATGATTTAATTCGCTCGTGACAAATTTGTCCACTTCCTCATTTCTGTCAGTGCAGGTCTGGAGGGGAAGAAGCGATCACTTGACTTTTGGCAAAAAAAAACAAAATAAAAGTTCAGAGCAGGGATGAAGAAGGGATATTTAATACATTTGTGTCACATACAAAACCGTTTTGCATCGCTTTGAAATTATTTCAGCAACAACCTGCGCGGCCGCTGTGCGGCCGCTGCAGGCTCGCTGCAGGACTCGCTGCAGAGTGAAGAAATATGTTTAAAAAATAAGCTACATACCCCAGCTTTAAAGAACTGCTCACTGCTCAGACATCAACATGGTCCCTCAGCTTCACAAATTCCCACCATCTCCACCCTCCCCCGACAAAACTGTGCACAATGGGTGACAGGGCTTTTTGCTCTGCTGCTCCTCATCTATGGAACAACCTCCCTGACCATCTAAGTATACCCCAGACTACAGAAAGTTTTAAGAAAGGACTTAAGATCTTTTTATTTAAAATATTTTATAGTGTTTAATGGCATTTTTAATCTTGCAGGTTATTATTATTTTTTGTTTGTTTGTTTTTTAGCTTTTAAAATTTGTAGTCCTTTTTTAGCCCATGCTTTATTCTCATTAGATATTTTATATTGTAGCACTTTGGGATTGAAAAATGTAAAGTGCAGTACAAATTGAATAAATAATAATTATTATTATTATTAAAGTTCAAATGTCTTTAAAACACCTGCATTTACACAAACTTGGTGAGAAACATGCTTTAAATGGAATTACAGAAAGGAAATCTAGATGAAATGTTGCTTTTTTGGACACTAGTGTACAATTTTTCAGACACTGGCACTCGCATGCGCGCATACACGTGTGTGTGTGTGCGCACACACAACCACACGCACACGCACACTATAGTGTCCCCCCACATTACAGATGCTTCTGACGCCCATGCAACTGAGACACAACTTTGCTATATTTTCGAGCAAACAAATAATTGTTTTTAAGTGTTAAATTCTTGTTAAATTCTTGTTAAAGTTCTCCCCTGCATGCTCCCGCAGCCGTCTTTTGGCAGCCAATCGATTTTTGGCACAACAACGGTCCACATTTCCGTGTGGTCAGCGGCGATGCATAATAGATGCGACTTATGGCGAAGTGACGTATTTATGTTTTTTCTCATATTATTAGACATATTTGGGCTGACGCGACAGCGGAGCGACGTGTACGGCAACAAGTATATATATATATTTATATATATATATATACATATATATTTATATATATATATATACATATATAAAGGTGTTTTAAACCCTTCCTACACTCTTAAAATATTCTAAACAATGTTTCTAAACTCTTAAAGAGCACAGAATGTTATGATCTCAGCACTCTGCCCCCTGCCAGCACTCTTGGTCACGCCCACTTCTATGCTGCAGTTAATAGATCAGCTGATCAGCTGCCTGAATGCAGAATAATAAGTTGTCACTTCTGACTGCAATAACCAACCACATCATTATGAGTATATCCATCCATCCATTGTTTTTACTCGCTTCTTTCTTTTCGGGTTGCG
>JBBPBX010045523.1:12419-26987 GCA_038048925.1 Garcialebias charrua
ATATATATATATATATATATATATATATATATATATACATATATATATATATATATATATATATATATATATATATATATATATATATATATATATATATATATATATATATATATATATATATATATATAATATATATATATATATATATATATATATATATATATATATATATATATATATATATATATATATATATATATATATATATATATATATATATATATATATATATATATATATATATATATATATATATATATATATATATATATAGTATATATATATATATATATATATATATATATATATATATATATATATATATATATATATATATATATATATATATATATATATATATATATATATACAGGTAGTCCCCGATTTACGAGCGAGATCCGTCACAACGAGGCGCTCGTAAACCGGAAATCTCGTAATTTGGAACGGCCGCCATTTCTCTCGTAAATCCGGAAATCCGCTCGTAAATTGGAACGGTTTTCGCTAGCGCGCACTAAAAACACTCTATTTTCATCTAAAAACTACTTTTGAGTGCATAAAAATGATCGGAAACGTGTGTTTATATGCTTAACTAACTAACTGTAGTGAAAAAACACATGAAAACTCAGTATTTTTTTCGTTTTTTCCAAAAATGTGCAGCTCGTAAGTCTGGAACCTCGCAGATCAGAGCGCTCGTAAATCGGGGACTACCTGTATATATATATATATATATAATATATCATGCAGAAGATTTCTTGGGGGAATCCTGCCATCAGTGGTTCTGAGTGAAGCCAGGACCAAAGTGGATGTTGCTGTCTTAAAACAATTCATTTTCCAAATCTTCATATTGATTTATATGAACAGTCTTTAGTCAGTTATTTACATAAAAGTTTAATTATTTACTCTGAAGTCTACAGTCCGTTACAACACATGAAACTAGACACAGTTACTACTATATCAGAACACAAACATAACGCAGTGATAAAAATAAAAAAAACACAGACCACCACATTTTATACTGACTTTCTACAATTGTTTTCAGAGATATACACCAATTAGCATTTTTTTAAATATTTGTTCATAAATCTGTCCAGAACAGTTTGTACACACAACCAATTGTTTTGTTTCATGAGACACTATGCTTACGCTAGCTTTGAGCAGCAAAAACACAGATATACAGTACAAGCATGCCTCTTACTGTCTAAACGTGCACATGTGCACTTGCATGCAACACACAAAGAACAGGAGTCGTTGCCATCTCCAGGTCTGAGGGGCCTCCATCACTCTCTGCAGGATATTCAGGCAAATCTAATTCCAGGTAAATGTACAGTGCTGCTCTCTGTGGCTCCTGTGTGGAAAAGATGGGAGGAGAGGCCCAGCGACATGGTTAGTATTGGTCGGGATGACTGATTGGCCCTCCTCTAACTACGTTAGACAGTGGAGAAGTGGCTGCCTCCCCTTCCCCCCTACTCAGCACTGCTCCTCCACTCCTGAGCCCCCTCTGCTCTATTAGACATGGCAAAGGTAGTCAGCACGACTCTGGCAGAGCCGCATGTCCACGGCACCTGGCGTGACCCGTCCCAGCCGCAGATCCACTCGTATCAACTCCAAATAGAGAAGCCTTCGGTTGATTTGAGCATATTAGCGGGCTGGTGGGCAGGAGATGGCTCAGACCTGGTTGAGGGTCCTGCCATCCAAGATCTGATCAGCGGTTATTAGCAGTAAAGAGTCACCATGGCTGAGGGGAGGAGACACATCATTTACAGGGTCAGAGCCCGCTTGCAGAGTGCACACACACTCGCACAAAGCTACACACACTGGACAGTAAAGGGTAGCTCATTACTCAGAAAGAGCTCAGGTTTCCAGTGTGGACCTCTCCATTAGACCCCCAGTTAGGGCGAAATGAATGGCTGCAGCTTCTTTGCGCTCGTAAACCATCCAGAGCGGGGGGAAAATGAGATACAACTTAAAAGAGGGCGGGGATCTTAGCTGCAGTGTGTACGTGTTCACGAGGGGTCCTTAGGTCTTTGAGATGAAAATGTCCAGCTGGCTGGCCGTCTGCTGCCTGACCCCTGAGCACAAGGTCAAAAGCCGGGGTCCCCAACCAACCGGCCACTGACCAACACGCACACATACAGTGTGCACACATGATCTACACTTGTTCGGCCTGTTTGTGTGTATAACGTGTGTTTTTGGAGGGCAGGGTGGGGAGGAGGGAGCGTGCACTCTGCCGTGTGTGCGTAATTGATCATTTAATCTAGCTGACATCATAATCCCCGACGCATGTTTAACTAACTGCCCTGCAGAGGAGCAGAAGGCCTGAGTAATTATCTCATCTGGATACATTAATAACGAAGCATCACTCACCGCCGCCGCGGCTCCGTCGGTCCCGAATCAATTGCGGCGCTCGACCGTAAGCGAAAGAGGGAAACAGAAGAGGCCCGCGTGAGCCTTCAGCTTTGTGTTTGCATTCACGTTTCGGGACGCCGCTTTGACATGACGCACCCTTAAAGAAAAGCGTCGGCCATCACGGAGCCCAACCTGCAGGTGGTGCGAGCTAAAATGGAGACCGGTGCCCGTGTGTGTGTGTGTTGTCGGCAGCGTTTCTGCGGAAACGGATGCGTCGCTGGGCCAAAGCACTTAAAAAATGGGCCGCAAATCAGCAACATCGGAGGTAAAACAATCAATACGTCCAATCGAGTGATGAGAATATGAGAAGGATATGCGGTGCACGTCGTGAAACGAGCGTCTCGTTTGGTTTCAGACTGAAGCGCACGATTCAGAGTCAGTTGTACAAAAGGACAGCAGCCACATAAATGTCAATCAAATTAAATGGCAGCTAAAACAAAAGAAGTGGACAAAGCCTTGTGTCTCTGTCCGTCTGTGTATGTGTGTATGTGTGTGTGTGTGTGTGTGTGTGTGTGTGTGTGTGTGTGTGCATGGTCTTGGGAAAATTACTGCTATTGATTTAAGGTGGAGAAACGTGGAAATGTTACCAGATGGGACATTTAGCTGTAAGTGGCTTCAGATGAGACGAGTCGTCTTCGAAAGGCCAGAGCAGAAAACTGCAGCGAACGCACATCTAAAACACAGAATGCTGAAACCTTTCGTCAGTGAGAATCCACGATTTATCTTTAAAATTTATTTTTGTTTTATGCATTCAGGATTTCTAGAATTTCCAAATGTCTTTAAATTGGAATCAGAACAAGAAGATGCTCATAAAGCTCTACTGTTCCTTCATCAATATCAACAAATTAAACAGTTCTCAGTTTATGCCCAAGCTGCACACATTTATAATATATCACCTGCAGAATTGTTTTGCTCCTAATGTTAAGAGTTCTGTTGTTTGAAAACAAAAACATTTAAAATATTTCTTTAAATATTAAAACTAAAACGTAACAATAATCATCCTGAGAACAGAGGCCACAGAAACGTGCAAATAAGTTAAATATTCAAAAAAAAATTGTTTTATGTTTGTAGAATTTTGCATCTAAATTCTTGTCAAAATTTCTTGTTAAAAAAGGCAGAAATTTGATATCAGCATTGCATGCTCAGACAGTAAGCAGGTCTGTCATTTTTATTTGAATATATTTTGAAATATACCCACACAAGACTTCAACAGTGCAGAAACTATAACTTTTAAATGTTTATGAAGTATTCACACTACTATGATCAATTTTTTTTCTGTACGGTTTTCAGCTTCCTTCTCATTCCACAGTTTTCCAGCCATTTCAACAAATCCTAAACGTTCAGCTCATTCAGGAGAAGGATGTTATGATTTTTAGTATTGGTGCAACTTTAGCTTTTTGAAATATTAAGACTTTTCTGCCATCAAGGGAGGTTATAACAACCGATACATAAAAGTATAAACTGGCTCAAGGGTGGGATGTAGAAATAACAGATGATCTTTATAACCAGCTGGGCAAAGGATATAAAATAGGGGATGCATTCATAGTGCTCGTTGTCCACACTGAGCTACACTCCAGTCCTCCTATGGTTCTGCGATGTTGGCTTTATTGTGGACTCATAGTTCACTGTGGGAGGTGGCTGACTCAATTAGTGATTATGAATGACCAGAGGCAACTTAAAGAGGAGCTATTTTTTATGTTCATACAGCAGAACTATTGTGTGAACTGGGAAATAGCTGAAATATAGTTTATCTTTGAGTGCAGAAAAATATTGCATAGCCATTTACATTTTATTTTTTAAAATGCTATATATTCAGAGTTGTCATTTGCTTCACTTGGATGAGGTCATTTCCGATGAAACAAGGGGTTACCCTTCATATGTATGAATGCACAAGCTTAACAACAACTGGCCTGCATAGCTACGATGTGGTGTATAAAAGTGACACACCTTCTTACATCCATGACTCTCCTGCTGGCCACTCATCAATGTGGATCTAATAGAATTCACTGAAGACAAACAAGTGTTAATTGGAAGGAAAACTAATGCTGCAGCCAATTATTCACAGCAGAACCAGTTTTCAAAAGACGGAAGTCTCCTACCAACCACATGGCTTGTTCTTCTCAGCAGGAAGGGGGTGGTAAACACTGTGAGGAGGTGGCTCATGGGACGCAAGGAAGAGAGGCTACCACAGTCTCTTGTGCTTCTTTTCTTTAGGAGGAAGAAATCAAACAATAAAAAGCATTGTTAGATGAGTCCCCAGAGTTGTGACTCCCCCTGTATGACCATGTGAAGGAATGATGAAGGAGGCATGGGAGGAGGGGTGTCCCACATGTGACGGCTCATAACCAATAACGATGACTAGGCTCGTGTGTGTGTGTGTGTGTGTGTATGTGTGTGTGTTGGTCTTTGTGGTTTACATGACCATTTCGCCAGACTACCTACCGACATTATAAGGACAGTTGGTATTATAAGGACTATGCCGAAGTCTGCATAAATCACAGATTGTATCCAAATATTTTAATATCTAAACATTGTTTTCTCATCAATATAGGAGTAACTTGTGGCTAAATCGCTGCCTGCATGATTTGGAATGTGCTTTAGCACTTAAAATTGTTTTGAAAAAAAGTTATTTACATTTATAAAATTGTTCTCATATGCACATCCCCTAGCATATGTGTGTGGTGTGTGTCATTTTATGTGTCAAATGCACTTTTTGACCGTAGTGGAAGTGTGTATGAACTGCTACTTGATACATAGCGCGCCAAAATATAACGCCCCTCCTTGACTAGGTGGCAAACCCTGTTTGTGGGTGGGGCCTCAGCTGATCCTAGGCTTTAAAAGTTAAAAGCCCTGGAGGCTTTGTCATGTGCATAGATGTCATGGCTTGCTGATGCAGCATGTCGACCTCAGGTGAGCGGAGATTTTAAAAGTTTAAACCGTGGATTTTGTAGCAGGTGGACAGAGGTATTGACTGCACACAGGTAAGAATTAATTTAAAAAAATGTTTTGCTTTGAGGACATTATCTGAAGTAAATGTTAGCGTCCACGTAGCGTTAACGTGTAACGTGATTTCACCGCAACGTGATGAGCTATGAATGCTGTAGCAAACTTTATCAACATTTATATAAATTAGCAACTATCTGTGCATGAGTTTTGAGTGTTTTGAGTGGTTATTTAGAGTCAAACGCGATGAAGACACGACGAAGACAAATTAAAACCCATGTAGCGTTAACATGTAACTTAAGTAAGTAAGTAAACTTTATTTATATAGCACCTTTCACAGATATAAAATCACAAAGTGCTTTACAAAAGAAATACACATAATAAAATCATACTAAAATTATACTAAAATTATACACTCTTAAAACATGCTATACAAAAAGGTTACACATGATAAACTCTAAAATCAATAAGTACAATTAACCATAAGCCTTTTTGAAAAGATAAGTCTTAAGACTTCTCTTAAATGCATCAGTCGACTCGGAGCCGCGCATTGTTAGAGGGAGAGCGTTCCAGAGCCTCGGAGCCACCACCTGAAATGCTCTATGTGAGGGTCCGACCAGTAAGGCACAAGGACAAAGGTTATATGAAACATATTTCCAATTTATTTACAAAAAGTTTTTAACAAAAAGCTTTCAACAGCTAATCTCAAAATATAGAAAAATGGGCCCAACAGAAATCATCAACTAAGGCACACCTAACACAGGATAACAAACCAGAAACTGACTTTCACAATGAACAGACAGGGGAATTTATACACAAAGGCTAGCCTACATGAACGAGGAGGGGTAAGAGGTGACACAAAGACAAACAGCACATAAACATAAATAACTAATTCAAATCAAAACATTTGAACTAGAACACAACTATCAAAACACAAAACAACCCAACACCAAAATATTTTAGCAGTTAAGCTATTAGTAGAGAAAGGCAGATTCTTCAACATCAAGTCCCCTGCTTCCAGCAGCCTGATGGATTGTTCCAGCAGCCTGATGGGTTGTTCCACTTCCTGGTTTGCCTTTCAACCAATCATCTTCCCCCAGCCAGTCCTTCAAACTTAGCAAAACAAAATAGTTAATGATCTAAATAAACATCAGGTGTTTTACTAACTGTGTGCACCCAAATTAGTAAACAACCTAATGCAAAAGAAAAAGAAAGAAAAGAAAATGCAAAAGAAAGAAAATTACAAGTATATTATGTGAAAACATTTAAATAAATACTAACACTGGGGAAAAGATGGAGGAACCTCCACACACTCCCTCTCTTCTGGAAACTCCATGGGCCAGCGTGACAGGTAGTCTGCAGTGGAGTTCAGCTTCCCAGGGATGTGATGGACATCAAACTGAAATGGCTGCATCGCCAGGTACCAGCGGGTTATTCTGCTGTTTGAGTCTTTCATTCTTTCAAGCCACTTCAGAGCCTTGTGATCCATTTCTAGGATGAAACGTGTCCCCAACAAATAATATTTCAGTGAATCTAAGGCCCACTTCACAGCTAGGCACTCCTTTTCTATGGTGGAATAACGAGTTTCCCTTGGGTAGAGCTTTCTGCTTATAAAAGCAATAGGATGACGTTCCCCTGGAAGCCCTTGAAGCAGCACTGCACCCAGCCCACACCCAGATGCATCAGTTTGCAAAGTAAACGGCTGGTCAAAGTCAGGGCAGTGTAATGTTGGAGGTCCACTCAAGGCACCTTGGATGTCCTGAAAAGCTCTCTCTGCTTCCTCCGACCACTGAAGCTGATTAGGTCTCTTGGAACTGGTCATATCTTGGGCAGCACGGTGGCACAACTGGTAGAGCTGCTGCCTCTCAGTGAGAAGGTTGCCGGTTCAAATCCCGGTCCGGGGCCTTTCTGGGTGGAGTTTGCATGTTCTCCCCGTGCATGCGTGGGTTTCCTCCGGGTACTCCGGTTTCCTCCCACAGACCAAAAAACATGCTTGTTAGGCTGATTGGTGACTCTAAATTGACCCTAGGTGTGAGTGTGAGAGTGGATGGTTGTTTGGTGTGAGTGAGACAGGTCCCTCTTGTAAATGAGTCCCCGTGACTCAACGAGGCTAGCCTGTATAAATAAAGGTTGAATGAATGAAAAAATATCTGTAAGCACAGCAGCTCTGGCAGAAAAGTTAGGAATGAACTTATGGTACCAACCCGACATCCCAAGGAAGGATTTTAGCTGCGTCCTGGTCTGCAGCAGTGGACATGACTGAATTGCTTGAACCTTCTGGATCTGAGGTTTGATGACTCCATTGCCAATAATATGTCAGATATTGAACTTCCTCCTTGGCAAGGGTGCATTTAGCTGCATTAACAGTCAGACCTACAGCATGAAGAGACTCAAAAACAGCTTTAAGATGTTGCAGATGGTCCTCCCAGCTGTTACTGTAGATGACAATATCATCCAAATAAGCAGATGCAAAATTTGAAAGACCTCCCAGTACCTTATCCATAAGTCTCTGGAAGGTTGTAGGTGCTCCATGAAGCCCAAAAGGCATGACGGTAAACTGATAGAGGCCCCAAGGTGTCCGGAAAGCTGTCAGTTCACGAGACTTGGTGGTAAGGGGAACCTGCCAATAACCTTTGGAGAGATCAATGGTGGTAAGAAATTTTGCTCTTCCAAGACAACAAATCATGTCATCGATACGGGGAGTTGGATAAGAGTCAAACTTGGAAACAGAGTTCAAATAGCGGAAGTCTATACAGAACCTCATGGTGCCATCTTTTTTTTGGCACAAGGACAATAGGATTACACCAGTCACTGTGAGAAGTCTCAATGATACCCAGAGAACACATTAATTCAATCTCCTCTTTTAAAGGGCCAAGGAAACGCTCAGGGATCCTGTAGCTCCTTCGTTTCACAGCTGCATTGTCCTTCAGACGAATATCATGTTTAATATAATCAGTACGTCAAGGATTATCATGAAACACATTGATGTTACAAAGGGCTCTCACTTGCAACTGCTGCTCTGGGGAGAGATGACTCAGGTCAAGAACAGAAGCTGATGGCAAAGGCAGGTATTGTTCCTCTACCTCCTCATCTGATACACTTCTGATGAAAAATACATCTTGCTTCCCCTCAGGCCTCGAGACCCATTTCTTCAGCAGGTTAATGTGAAGAACTCTAGTACTGCGTCTCTTATCTGGAGTACAGATCTTGTAGGTGGTGGGACCCTGTTTTTGAACAACCTCATATGGACCTTGCCACTGAGCCAAAAACTTGCTGTCATCAGTAGGTAGCAGTACCAATACCTTTTGACCTGGTTCAAAACTCCTTACATGTGCCGTTTGATCATACCAGGTTTTTTGCTTCTGTTGAGAGACATGCATATGTTCCTGAGTCAATGAGGTCATCTTTTCCAACTTCTCTCTCATCTGGAGGACAAAAGAAAATATATTAACAGGTTCCTGTGCAGGTTTCTCCCGCTCCCACCTTTCTTTCAAAAGGCCCATTGGACCTCGCACCTCATGACCAAAAAGCAACTCAAAGGGGGAAAATCCGGTAGAGGCTTGGGGTCCCTCCCGATATGCAAACAAGAGGTAAGGGAGCCACTGATCCCAATCAGACCCAGCTTCATTGATGAATTTACGAAGCATGTTCTTAAGAGTCTAATTAAACCTCTCTGTGAGTCCATCAGTTTGTGGGTGATATGGGGTGGTTCTCAGTCCCTTAATGCCGATCAGTTTATATACATCCTTCAATAATTTGGACATAAAATTTGTCCCTTGATCAGTGAGTATTTCTTTGGGAAACCCCACTTGTGAAAAAAACTGAACCAGGCAAATTGTAACAGTCTTAGCCTTAACAGATTTCAGAGGAAACACTTCTGGATACTTTGTTGCATAATCAGTGATAACCAACATAAATCGGTTACCTGATTTGCTCTTCTCCACTGGTCCCACAACATCCATGCCCAAACATTTAAATGGTGTATTTATAATAGGAAGAGGCTGAAGAGGAGCTCTCGCTGCAAATCTGGTGGATGTTTTTTGACACTGAGGACAACTCTTGCAAAAACTGGCAACATCTTTGTGTAATCCAGGCCAGTAGAAACACCGTTGGATTCGGGCTATTGTTTTATGTTTCCCCAGGTGGCCAGCCCAAGGAATTGAATGGCCCAAAGTTAATACTGTTTTTCTGGCTTTTCTGGGTAACACAAGCTGTTGTACTTCTCCATGTTTCCTATAGAGGATGCCATTTTGCATATGAAATTCCTCTGCAGTTCCACCTTCTTCAACTCTCTTAATAAGGTCAGCCAGACTTCTATCCTGGTGCTGTAGCTCACTAATATTATCAGGGATTTCAAAGTCTAGCTGTACCTCTGGTTCAGGTAACACAGAGGCTGTGGAATGTTTGAACCTTTCTCGCTTGCGTTATGCACGAGACTTGCGTTCTTTAGTTTGACCCCCTTCAATCTCAGCCTCATAGAATGGCAAGGCTTTTAGGCTGGGCTCATCTTCCACAGATGTCTTTGCCCAAGATCGTGTCAGCACAACATTGCACATTTTAGAAGCATTTATTAGGTCGGTGAGAACTGGAAGATCATTTCCCAAGACAACAGGAAAAGGTAATTCATCCATAACACCCACATTTAACAGGTAAACATGTCCTTGCACTCTCATGTAAATGTCTGCCGTTGGATATTGTTTTTCATCCCCATGAACACAGCAGATGGGTATTGTTTCAGAGGTGCAAATATTCTGTGGTGGGACATACCTGCGGTGTACCAATGACTGGGTGCTTCCTGTGTCAATCAGGGCTTTGACCCTTTGTCCATCTATCTCCATAGTAGTCTCCATCAGTGGCTGGTTCCGTTGCTTCAATACGTGGTTCTCTCTGGGTACAAAACACATCTGAGAGAGTTTTGCAGGATTTTGAGGACACATGGGCTTTGTGTGGCCCTCCTGCCCGCATAAATAGCAGATGGGTTTTTTCCAAGATTTTGTTTGACTGGGGGAAGAACATTTTTCTTTTCCAGACTGCTTACTTACATTTCCAGTTTGACTGGTGTTACCTGGAATTGGGATAAACTCCCTTTTTGTAGCTTTAAAAGCCCACGATTGAGTCTTCCTCCGGGCAGCCACAAAGGCATCTGCCAGGGAAACTGCTTCTGCGGCATCTTTAGGGTTTCGTTCCTTAATCCAAACTTGGAGTTCTGGAGACAACATTCGGAAATACTGTTCAAGAATTATGACGTCATTTATCTCTTCAACAGTCTTACCTCGGGGCTGAACCCATTTGCCATACAGTTCTTTAAGTCTCACATAAAGCTCCTTGGGGGACTCATTTGGCTCCACATGAAGAGAGCGGAACCTCTGACGATAAGTCTCACTGTTAATTTCATATTTCTGTAAAATAGCAGCTTTAACATTATCATAGTCCATTGATTCATCCACATCCATATGTACATATGCACTCCTGGCTTTACCAGTCAATAATGGAACCAACTGAAATGCCCAGTCACCTTTTGGCCATCTGCAAACACATGCTAACCTCTCAAAGGTTATAAGGAAGTGCTCAATGTCATCATCATCATTTAGCTTTTGCAGTTTTGGTTCTTTAAAAAAATGAGTAGAAACTGAGTCACCTGACTTAGCAGACAGAGCAGGTTCCACATCATCAGGCCTCAGGGCTGCAGAGGAGTGGGCGTGGGCTTGCACAAAAGGCCTCAGGCCTGCAGAAGACTGGGCCTGAAACTTCTCTTGAAATAAACAGAACTGGTTTTGGAGAGTCTTAAACCTGTGATCTTGACGTGCCATTTCATCCTCCCCCAGTGCATCTCGAGCTTTCTGCTGTCCAATGTGGGCCTGAAGGATTCCTGCCAAGTCAGATATGGTTGGCTCTCTCCCCTCTTCATCCTCTTCACAAGCTGTAGCACACTCCTCATGCTCTGTATGAGCTTCCTTGTCTGATGGAGCTGACTTGCTTTTACCACCTCTGGCTCCTTTCATGGTTTAGGTTTTTTTTTTTTTTTGGTTTTTAAAAAATGCCTTTGTCCTTAACTGGTGGATCCCACTTCTGACACCAACTGTGAGGGTCCGACCAGTAAGGCACAAGGACAAAGGTTATATGAAACATATTTCCAATTTATTTCCAAAAAGTTTTTAACAAAAAGCTTTCAACAGCTAATCTCAAAATATAGAAAAATGGGCCCAACAGAAATCATCAACTAAGGCACACCTAACACAGGATAACAAACCAGAAACTGACTTTCACAATGAACCGACAGGGGAATTTATACACAAAGGCTAGCCTACATGAACGAGGAGGGGTAAGAGGTGACACAAAGACAAACAGCACATAAACATAAACAACTAATTCAAATCAAAACATTTGAACTAGAACACAACTATCAAAACACAAAACAACCCAACACCAAAATATTTTAGCAGTTAAGCTATTAGTAGAGAAAGGCAGATTCTTCAACATCAAGTCCCCTGCTTCCAGCAGCCTGATGGATTGTTCCAGCAGCCTGATGGGTTGTTCCACTTCCTGGTTTGCCTTTCAACCAATCATCTTCCCCCAGCCAGTCCTTCAAACTTAGCAAAACAAAATAGTTAATGATCTAAATAAACATCAGGTGTTTTACTAACTGTGTGCACCCAAATTAGTAAACAACCTAATGCAAAAGAAAAAGAAAGAAAAGAAAATGCAAAAGAAAGAAAATTACAGGTATATTATGTGAAAACATTTAAATAAATACTAACACTGGGGAAAAGATGGAGGAACCTCCACACTCTATCACCACGGGTTTTAAAATGGGTTCTAGGAACCGACAGCAGTAGCTGATTAGAAGACCTCAGAGTTCTAGACTGACAAAGAGGCTTCAAAAGATTGAAAACATATTTGGGAGTCTCACTATGGAGTGCTTTAAAAGTTAAAACCAAAATTTTAAAATCCATCCATCCATCCATCCATCCATCCATCTTCTTCCGCTTATCCGGGGTCGGGTCGCGAGGGTAGCAGCCTAAGTAGGGAGGCCCAGATTTCCTCTCCCCAGCCACTTGGAGCAGCTCCTCCGGGGGAATCCCAAGGCGTTCCCAGGCCAGCCGAGAAACATAGTCCCTCCAGCGTCCTGGGTCTTCCTCTGGGTCTCCTCCCGGTGGGACATGCCCGGAACACCTCACCAGGGAGGCGTCCAGGAGGCATCCTAACCAGATGCCCGAGCCACCTCAACTGGCTCCTCTCGATGTGGAGAAGCAGCGGCTCTACTCCGAGTCCCTCCCGGATGACTGAGCTTCTCACCCTATCTCTAAGGGAGAGTCCAGCCACCCTGCGGAGAAAACTCATTTCAGCCGCTTGTATCCGAGATCTTGTTCTTTCGGTCATAACCCAAAGCTCATGACCATAGATGAGGGTGGGAACGTAGATCGATCGGTAAATTGAGAGCTTTGCCTTTTGACTCAGCTCTCTCTTCACCACGACAGACCGGTACAGCGCCCGCTTCACTGCGGACGCTGCACCTATCCGCCTATCGATCTCACGCTCCAGTTTTCCCTCATTCGTGAACAAGATCCCGAGATACTTAAACTCCTCCACTTGGGGCAGGACCTCCTCCCCGACCCGGAGAGGGCATGCTACCCTTTTCCGGCTCAAGACCATGGCCTCGGATTTGGAGGAACTGATCCTCATCCCGGCCGCATCACACTCGGCTGCAAACCGCTCCAGTGAAAGTTGTAAATCACGAACTGATGAAGCCAGTAGGACCACATCATCTGCAAAAAACAGAGAAGCGATTCTAAGGTCACCAAAACGGATCCTCTCAACACCTTGGCTGCGCCTAGAAATTCTGTCCATAAAAGTTATGAACAGAATCGGTGACAAAGGGCAACCTTGGC
The DNA here is from genome assembly GCA_038048925.1 of Garcialebias charrua. Taxonomy (NCBI): domain Eukaryota; kingdom Metazoa; phylum Chordata; class Actinopteri; order Cyprinodontiformes; family Rivulidae; genus Garcialebias; species Garcialebias charrua. The sequence continues at coordinate 25,661 of JBBPBX010045523.1, forward strand.
GGAGTCCAACTCTCACCGGAAACGAGCCTGACTTACTGCCGGCAATGCGGACCAAGCTCTGACACCGGTCGTACAGGGACCTAACAGCCCTTATCAAAGGGCCTGGTACCCCATACTCCGGAGTACCCCCCACAGGACCCCCCAAGGGACGCGGTCGAATGCCTTCTCCAAGTCCACAAAGCACATGTAAACTGGTTGGGCAAACTCCCACGCACCCTCCAGGACCCTTTTGAGGGTGTAATTTTAAAATGAACCCTAAAATATATCGGAAGCCAGTGGAGAGAGTACAGAACAGGAGTAATATGATCTGTTCTGTGGGTTCCAGTCAAAAGTCTGGCTGCAACGTTTTGCACAGACTGAAGAGAAGCCATGGTGGATTTACTTATCCCTACTAAAAGGCTGTTACAATAATCCAACCGAGAAGAAATAAAAGCATGGACAACCATTTCTAATTCTGTCTTAGATAAAATAGCTCGCAACTTTGAAATGTTCCTTAAATGATAAAAACAGTTGCGAACTAACAGTTTACAATGACTGTCCATTGACAGAGAGCTGTCAAAGAGAACACCCAGATATCTAAGGTTGTTTTTGTTCGAAGGATTTAAGAACCCAAGATGCTTCCTTATTTCCATGATTTTATCATCTGGAGCAACGATAAGTGTTTCAGTCTTAGCAGCATTTAACTGCAAGTGGTTGTCATTAAGCCAAATTTTAATGTCAGATAGGCAGTTACTGAGTTCGGTCAATTTGTAAAATTCAGACAATCGAAAAGAACAGTAGATTTGAATATCGTCTGCATAGACATGGTATGAGACGTTACTGTAGCGATCGAAAATAAAACTCAATGGGCGAATGTACAGTAAAAATAAGAGTGGGCCCAAAACTGAACCCTGGGGCACCCCATAGGACAGCTCAGAAACATTAGAGTGAACATTGTTCATAAAAACAGTAAAAGACCTATCAGACAAATAAGACTTAAACCAGTTTAAAACAGTGCCAGAAATACCAAACAGAGCTCTCAATCTGTTGATAAGAACAGTGTGATCCACAGTATCAAAAGCTGAAGACAGATCCAGGCAACAAACACAGTGTAATGTCCAGAATCAGCTGCCATCAACACATCACTGGACACTTTTAATAATGCTGTTTCTGTGGAATGCAGTCTACGAAAACCTGATTGGAAATTGTCCATAAGTTCATTTTCCTCCATAAAAAAGTTCAATTGTTGTGCTACAACCTTCTCAAGGATCTTTGACATGAATGGAAGTTTAGAGATAGGTCTGTAGTTTTCAGGCAGAGAGGAATCCAGGTTAGGCTTTTTTAGCAG
>JBBPBX010045524.1:0-26987 GCA_038048925.1 Garcialebias charrua
ACTGGAGACATGCACATGTGTCTCTGTGTGATGGACTGGAGACATGCACATGTGTCTCTGTGATGGACTGGAGACATGCACATGTGTCTCTGTGTGATGGACTGGAGACATGTGTCTCTGTGTGATGGACTGGAGACATGCACATGTGTCTCTGTGATGGACTGGAGACATGCACATGTGTCTCTGTGTGATGGACTGGAGACATGCACATGTGTCTCTGTGATGGACTGGAGACATGCACATGTGTGTCTGTGTGATGGACTGGAGACATGCACATGTGTCTCTGTGATGGACTGGAGACATGCACATGTGTCTCTGTGATGGACTGGAGACATGCACATGTGTCTCTGTGATGGACTGGAGACATGCACATGTGTCTCTGTGATGGACTGGAGACATGCACATGTGTCTCTGTGATGGACTGGAGACATGCACATGTGTCTCTGCGATGGACTGGAGACATGCACATGTGTCTCTGTGATGGACTGGAGACATGCACATGTGTCTCTGTGATGGACTGGAGACATGCACATGTGTCTCTGCGATGGACTGGAGACATGCACATGTGTCTCTGTGATGGACTGGAGACACACATGTGTCTCTGTGATGGACTGGAGACATGCACATGTGTCTCTGTGATGGACTGGAGACATGCACATGTGTCTCTGTGATGGACTGGAGACATGCACATGTGTCTCTGTGATGGACTGGAGACATGCACATGTGTCTCTGTGTGATGGACTGGAGACATGCACATGTGTCTCTGTGATGGACTGGAGACATGCACATGTGTGTCTGTGTGATGGACTGGAGACATGCACATGTGTCTCTGTGATGGACTGGAGACATGCACATGTGTCTCTGTGTGATGGACTGGAGACATGCACATGTGTCTCTGTGTGATGGACTGGAGACATGCACATGTGTCCCTGTGATGGACTGGAGACATGCACATGTGTCTCTGTGATGGACTGGAGACATGCACATGTGTCTCTGTGATGGACTGGAGACATGCACATGTGTCTCTGTGATGGACTGGAGACATGCACATGTGTCTCTGTGATGGACTGGAGACATGCACATGTGTCTCTGTGATGGACTGGAGACATGCACATGTGTCTCTGTGATGGACTGGAGACATGCACATGTGTCTCTGTGTGATGGACTGGAGACATGCACATGTGTCTCTGTGATGGACTGGAGACATGCACATGTGTCTCTGTGTGATGGACTGGAGACATGCACATGTCTCTGTGTGATGGACTGGAGACATGCACATGTGTCTCTGTGATGGACTGGAGACATGCACATGTGTCTCTGTGATGGACTGGAGACATGCACATGTGTCTCTGTGATGGACTGGAGACATGCACATGTGTCTCTGTGATGGACTGGAGACATGCACATGTGTCTCTGTGATGGACTGGAGACATGCACATGTGTCTCTGTGTGATGGACTGGAGACATGCACATGTGTCTCTGTGATGGACTGGAGACATGCACATGTGTCTCTGTGATGGACTGGAGACATGCACATGTGTCTCTGTGATGGACTGGAGACATGCACATGTGTCCCTGTGATGGACTGGAGACATGCACATGTGTCTCTGTGATGGACTGGAGACATGCACATGTGTCTCTGCGATGGACTGGAGACATGCACATGTGTCTCTGTGATGGACTGGAGACATGCACATGTGTCTCTGTGATGGACTGGAGACATGCACATGTGTCTCTGTGATGGACTGGAGACATGCACATGTGTCTCTGTGATGGACTGGAGACATGCACATGTGTCTCTGTGATGGACTGGAGACCTGTGTCTCTGTGATGGACTGGAGACATGCACATGTGTCTCTGTGATGGACTGGAGACATGCACATGTGTCTCTGTGATGGACTGGAGACATGCACATGTGTCTCTGTGATGGACTGGAGACATGCACATGTGTCTCTGTGATGGACTGGAGACATGCACATGTGTCTCTGTGATGGACTGGAGACATGCACATGTGTCTCTGTGATGGACTGGAGACATGCACATGTGTCTCTGTGATGGACTGGAGACATGCACATGTGTCTCTGTGATGGACTGGAGACATGCACATGTGTCTCTGTGATGGACTGGAGACATGCACATGTGTCTCTGCGATGGACTGGAGACATGCACATGTGTCTCTGTGATGGACTGGAGACATGCACATGTGTCTCTGTGATGGACTGGAGACATGCACATGTGTCTCTGCGATGGACTGGAGACATGCACATGTGTCTCTGCGATGGACTGGAGACATGCACATGTGTCTCTGTGATGGACTGGAGACATGCACATGTGTCTCTGTGATGGACTGGAGACATGCACATGTGTCTCTGTGATGGACTGGAGACATGCACATGTGTCTCTGTGATGGACTGGAGACATGCACATGTGTCTCTGTGATGGACTGGAGACATGCACATGTGTCTCTGTGATGGACTGGAGACATGCACATGTGTCTCTGTGATGGACTGGAGACATGCACATGTGTCTCTGTGATGGACTGGAGACATGCACATGTGTCTCTGTGATGGACTGGAGACATGCACATGTGTCTCTGTGATGGACTGGAGACATGCACATGTGTCTCTGTGATGGACTGGAGACATGCACATGTGTCTCTGTGATGGACTGGAGACATGCACATGTGTCTCTGTGATGGACTGGAGACATGCACATGTGTCTCTGTGATGGACTGGAGACATGCACATGTGTCTCTGTGATGGACTGGAGACATGCACATGTGTCTCTGTGATGGACTGGAGACATGCACATGTGTCTCTGTGATGGACTGGAGACATGCACATGTGTCTCTGTGATGGACTGGAGACATGCACATGTGTCTCTGTGATGGACTGGAGACATGCACATGTGTCTCTGTGATGGACTGGAGACATGCACATGTGTCTCTGCGATGGACTGGAGACATGCACATGTGTCTCTGTGATGGACTGGAGACATGCACATGTGTCTCTGTGATGGACTGGAGACATGCACATGTGTCTCTGTGATGGACTGGAGACATGCACATGTGTCTCTGTGATGGACTGGAGACATGCACATGTGTCTCTGCGATGGACTGGAGACATGCACATGTGTCTCTGTGATGGACTGGAGACATGCACATGTGTCTCTGCGATGGACTGGAGACATGCACATGTGTCTCTGCGATGGACTGGAGACATGCACATGTGTCTCTGTGATGGACTGGAGACCTGTGTCTCTGTGATGGACTGGAGACCTGTGTCTCTGTGATGGACTGGAGACATGCACATGTCTCTGTGAAGGATGGAGGCCTGTCCAGGTCAGTTTTATGTGTCCCCTAAATGTTGTAATGTTCAGGTATGTTTACACGGAGGACATGTAAAAGTGCAGAAATGTCTCACCTTTGCCTGCATCTTGTCCCTTTGATGTCTTCAGAACATGTTGGAAAGAGACAACAGGTGAGCTTCTCATCACAACATACAGCTTCATCAGTAAATGTTAAACAGCTCCGGCTCCTCGGGCCTCCCGGTGCAGCAGCTAGCCTCTCCTCTCTGTGGGCTAACTAGCTGCTAGCTTCCGGTTCGACTCACCTGCAGCCCGTGCAGGGAGCAGCTTACCTGCGGGTCGATACTGGCGGAGGACATCCTTCATCCACCAGGTGTTGTTAGCCGTGCAGTGAGGAGCTAAATTCTCTGCTTTGCTAGCAGATCAAAGCTGCGTTAGCTTAGCCGCCGGCTCGGTTCGGACGGTGTGGCCCAGCTGGCACGACGCGCTGTCGCGTCCACATGAATCCTGCCGGGCTTCAGTCCACTTCGAGCCCCTCGGTGCTAAACTCAAGCAGCCTCAGCGGCCTCGCAGCCCCTCGAGCTTCTTCCAGGGTCTGCGGAGCGGAAGTGACGTAGACGGCCGACGTGACCGCGCATCGCTGAGTTCAAAGCGTGTTGACCGGAAAATGTTTCTTTTTTTTTAGATTGTTTCAGGGAAATGTGAACAGGATTTCGGAGAGTCTTACATCAAGAATAATTTTTGAAAACTTTTTGAAGTAACAAGTATTTGTTGGTGTTGGTAGTAATGTTGGTAATCATTAGCTCCCTTAGCAAAAAGAAGTTGAATTTATTTAGTACGGAAGGGTAGTGCTGCCACCTATTGAAAATATTTCTTGGGGCTTATGTAGTAATTACGTGATACGTATCATAGTGATAATATGTAGTAATAACCAGAGCCATATATATCTTTATATGGCTCTGGTAATAACTAATAACGTGATACGTATCACGTAATTACGTGATATGTATAGTAATTACGTGATTAAAGGGGACCACACATGCTAAATTCACTTTTTAATGTTTTTTTTACTCAACTTTGGGTATGTACTTCATAAAAAAACAGTCCTAAGGCCAAAGAAATGCACCCAGTGGTTTATTTACTCTAAGTAGATTTATTTGTCTGTGATAAACGGTTCGTATATAGAGAGTTCCGAGACTCTTTGATGTCGCCGACAGGCGGTCAATCGTTCCAAACAACGGCTATGGAAACCTTGTGGAGCTGCGCCATCTGGCGGCAACGGAGCGCTACTGCAGGTAGCTTCAGACTTTAACCAGTCATGGAACAAATCGCCCCCTCCATGACCCACGTGACTTCCGCATTCCATTCTTACAATGGAACTCTATGGGAGTGTCGCAACTCTCACTTTATATGGCTCTGGGCTCAACCAGAGCCATATATATAGAGAGTTCCGACACGCTTTGATCTCGCCGACAGGCGGTCAATCGTTCCAAACAACGGCTATGGAAACCTTGTGGAGCTGCGCCCTCTGGTGGCGACGGAGCGCTACTGCAGGCAGCTTCAGACTAACCAGAGCCATGGAACAAATCGCCCCCTCCATGACCCACGTGACTTCCGCATTCCATTCTTACAATGGAACTCTATGGAAGTGTCGCAACTCTCACTTTATATGGCTCTGGGCTCAACCAGAGCCATATATATAGAGAGTTCCGACACGCTTTGATCTCGCCGACAGGCGGTCAATCGTTCCAAACAACGGCTATGGAAACCTTGTGGAGCTGCGCCCTCTGGCAGCGACGGAGCGCTACTGCAGGCAGCTTCAGACTGTTAACCAGAGCCATGGAACAAATCGCCCCCTCCATGACCCACGTGACTTCCGCATTCCATTCGGAACTCTATGGAAGTGTCGCAACTCTCACTTTATATGGCTCTGGGCTCAACCAGAGCCATATATATAGAGAGTTCCGACACGCTTTGATCTCGCCGACAGGCGGTCAATCGTTCCAAACTATGGCTATGGAAACCTTGTGGAGCTGCGCCCTCTGGCGGCGACGGAGCGCTACTGCAGGCAGCTTCAGACTGTAACCAGAGCCATGGAACAAATCGCCCCCTCCATGACCCACGTGACTTCCGCATTCCATTCTTACAATGGAACTCTATGGAAGTGTCGCAACTCTCACTTTATATGGCTCTGGGCTCAACCAGAGCCATATATATAGAGAGTTCCGACACGCTTTGATCTCGCCGACAGGCGGTCAATCGTTCCAAACTATGGCTATGGAAACCTTGTGGAGCTGCGCCCTCTGGCGGCGACGGAGCGCTACTGCAGGCAGCTTCAGACTGTAACCAGAGCCATGGAACAAATCGCCCCCTCCATGACCCACGTGACTTCCGCATTCCATTCTTACAATGGAACTCTATGGAAGTGTCGCAACTCTCACTTTATATGGCTCTGGGCTCAACCCACTTCTGTATTAAACACATGACTGTTGTTTTTCATGATTTCATCTCATCTTTTGTTTATATGTTCTTAATTTCATGTGTACAGCACTTTGTTGCAGCTGTGTTTTTTTAAATGGCTTTATAAATAAAGTATAATTGTTATTTTTATGTTTTAGTTCAATTTTTAGTGTATTTGCGATCGCTCCCAACGCGCAGCCGGCAAAAATAAAACGAGCAGACCCCCGGCGTAGGGACCGGCGGCAACGGGACCCTCTTCTGGCGCGATGGAGCGGAGCTTCAACTGTACAGCCTCGCAGCAGCCTCGCAGCAGCGAGGACCTTCTCCTTACGGATTAATTTACGGGAGACACTTGGTGAACTTTGTGTGTGTCTTGACTGGAACAGCGATAACTCCCAAAATCGCCGCGTGCAACGAGCGGAGCTGGCGAACACCGGAAGAGGAACAAGCTAACATTAGCATCGGATTCGGGTGGTCTCATGCTAAAAGGAGCAGCAAATTGCGGCGCGCTCAGACGGGTTTCGGTAAGTTATCTTAAAGGGGACCACAGATGCAAAATTCACTTTTTAATGTTTTTTTTACTCAACTTTGGGTATTTACTTCATAAAAAAACAGTCCTTGTGCCAAAAAAATGCACCCAGTGGTTTATTTACTCTAAGTAGATTTATTTATTTTTGATAAATACACCAGGATTCACACTTCCTGCAGTTATTGACGTCACAGGCCGTAGCCAATCACCTCAAACCTGAGTCCAGCCCCTCACCTAGCAACCCCTGGTTAGGCTCAACCCACTTCTGTATTAAACACATGACTGTTGTTTTTCATGATTTCATCTCATCTTTTGTTTATATGTTCTTAATTTCATGTGTACAGCACTTTGTTGCAGCTGTGTTTTTTTTAAATGGCTTTATAAATAAAGTATAATTGTTATTTTTATGTTTTAGTTCAATTTTTAGTGTATTTGCGATCGCTGCCAACGCGCAGCCGGCAAAAATTAAACGAGCGGACCCCCGGCTTAGGGACCGGTTGCGACGGGACCCTCTTCCGGCGCGATGGAGCGGAGCTTCAACTGTACAGCCTCATTTCAGCCTCGCAGCAGGCTCGCAGCAGCGAGGACCTTCTCCTTACAGATTAATTTACGGGAGACACTTGGTGAACTTTGTGTTGTCTTGACTGGAACAGCGATAACTCCCAAAATCTCCGCGTGCAACGAGCGGAGCTGGCGAAAACCGGAAGAGGAACAAGCTAACATTAGCTTCGGATTCGGCAGGTCTCATGCTAAAAGGAGCAGCTCATGGCGGCGCGCTCAGACGGGTTTCGGTAAGTTATCTTAAGCTAGCACTAACAGTAAGTCAAATGAGTAATAAAAAAAGAGCTAATTTTAAAACAACAACACATTACAGATACTGGCTGTTACAGAGGGCGTAAACAGATCTTTGAAGGGCGTGGACTTCAAGAAACCGGTCGTTCAAAACGAAAGTTAAAAATGGCAGAATTAAAAAGGGTATAATTGATTATCTAAGAATTATTTTGTGTATTAAAATGAATTAATATTGTCAAGATAGCACACAGAAATAACATAAAAATTTTAAATACCTATATGTGGTCTCCTTTAAGCTAGCACTAACAGTAAGTCAAATGAGTAGTAAAAAAAGAGCTAATTTTAAAACAACAACACATTACAGATACTGGCTGTTACAGAGGGTGTTAACAGATCTTTGAAGGGCGTGGACTTCAGAACTCAGTATCAGAAACCGGTCGTTCAAAACGAAAGTTAAAAATGGCAGAATTAAAAAGGGTATACAGTAATTGATTATCTAAGAATTATTTTGTGTATTAAAAATTTTAATACACAAAATAATTCTTAGATAATCAATCTTGACAATATTAATTCATTTTAATTTAAAATGAATTAATATTGTCAAGATAGCACAAAGACATAACATAAAAATTTTAAAGACCTATATGTGGTCCCCTTTAAAGGTTTGGGCAGCACAGTGGCACAACTGGTAGAGCTGCTGCCTCTCAGCGAGCAGGTCCCCGGTTCAAATCCCGGTCCGGGGGCCTTTCTGGGTGGAGTTTGCATGTTCTCTCCGTGCATGCGTGGGTTTTCTCCGGGTGCTCCGGTTTCCTCCCACAGTCCAAAAACATGCATGTTAGGCTGATTGGTAACTCTAAATTGACCCTGGGTGTGAGTGAGACAGGTCCCTCTTGTAAATGAGTCCCCGTGGCTCAACGAGGCTAGCCTGTATAAATAAAGGTTGAATTGAATGAATGAATACGTATCACGTAATTACTACATACGTATCATGTAATTACGTGATAATATCACGTAATTACGTGATACGTATGTAGTAATTACGTGATACGTATCACGTTATTACTAAATATTATCACGTAATTATGTGATACATATCACGTAATTACGTGATACGTATCACGTAATTACTACTGTACATAAGCCCCCAAAAATATTTTCAATAAGTGGTAGCACTACCCTTCCGTAATTTAGTATACTTGAGTACAGTATATAAAGTAGGCTATACTTTTCAATGTGCACTTGTAGTATTATAAGTATGTAGATTTAATACTTCATTGTACTAGATTGGGACAATTCTAGTTTATAAAAAGTATACTTTAAGTATACATGTACTACTCTATGTCCTTCTAGTTCACATTTTTAGTTTATTTAAAGCTGCACTATGTAACTTTGTAATGCAGTCTGTAACTTTTCTAACAATATATTTTTAACATATTTCTTCACTCTGTCACTATCTACTGACAGACTGATGTTAGACAAAGTAATCTCTGAAAAAAACTATAGTCCCCTTGCTTCTCTATCAGCATTTATAAAAACACTAAAAACACAGAGTGACCCGTCCTTAACCAGCCAATAAAAACAGAGTTTGTAACCAGCCAATAAAAACAGAGCTTGAATTTGAATACGCCAATAAAAACAGAGCTTGAATTTAAATTTCAGCAGAGCCTCCCCCTCAGAGCCATATATGGCTCTGAGGGGGAGGGATCAGAATGATTTGCCTGTTGAAAATTTTTCTAAGTTCTGCACTCTACAGAAAGTTACACATAGCACCTTTAAGTACTAGTAGTGCACTTTTTATTAGACTTCCAATGCCCTTATTGTGTACTTCTAGTTCATATTTTAGTTTATTGAAGTATACTAGTAGTACACTTTTAATTAGACTTCCAATATACTTACTTATTGTGTACTTCTATTTCATAGTTTAGTTTATTGGAGTATAACATTTTTGCATTTCTAAAACTAATACCATGTTGTCATTGTATGTTAGGTTACACTTGTAAGTTTGCTTAGTAATACTTGCACAATACTGTACCGGTATTTATATTGTATGCTAAAAATTACTTTCTAAAGTATTCTGAAAGATGTGAAGCTGTGAAAGATGTCCAAGCTTTCTGAATGCTTGTTTTAATTTGACTATTTCTGACTTGTCTTTTGTCCAGTCCTTCTGACCATAGCTGCACATATTCCTAAAGTGCAGGACTAAAGAAGTGTCAGGTCTAAAAATATTCAAATACAAAACCCTTGAGTGATAAAGGTTGAATGTACAAAATGAAGTTACATCAGAATATAGACATAAAAACGTCACAGATAATAAATATAACGACTAACCTGTGTGAAGCAAACAGGTTCAAAACACAGATCATCTGGTGTTGAAAGCAACAGAATAGTAGTGGGTCTTTAAACGGGATTTGAAAACCGAGAGGGAGGGGCCTGTCTGACAAGCAGAGGTAACTCGTTCCAAAGTCTTCGGCCTGCTACAGATACTTCTGATATTTAGACTGATTTGGTTATTGTTACAGGTTTAACATCTTCTGTTAGCTGCTATAACTAGCGCCATGTCTTCATAAGAGCTAACACTGGCCCAACTGAGGATGCACCACAGGAAGAACTAGAGACTCTGGAGGAGACTGTAGTTAATTTTTTATGGGACAATTACTTTGACATAAAATATGAGGACATTTCGTTCTGTTACACCCTGCCCAGTAAAACACCAAATACCAAACCGTCGGTAGTTGTCGAATTCGTTAGCAGGAAGTTTAGAAACTATGTAATTAGTCAATCACACCTACTGAAGGGAACAAAAACGTACATAAATGAACATCTAACAAAAAAAAACGGAAGAATTGCAAAGGAAGCAAGGTGGCTAAGAAGCCAACACAAAATAGCATCAACGTGGACAAGAAATGGAAACATCTTTATCAAAACACATGTAGGGGCTAACCCTAAAATGATAAAAGAACTGAAGGATCTAGAGGAGCACAGAGGAGGACAAAGTACAAATCAATGAAACAACTGAAATGAACAAATACATCAAATACATTAAAACATGACAACATACGAAGACTCAGAACCTAAAATATATAATGTTAATGATGTTATTGATGCTAACTTTTTTCCAGTAATAAAAGATAGCGAATACTACAATGAAGAGCAATTTAATGACATCAATATAACAAATGGAGTTCTCTCTATTATTCACATTAACAGCAGAAGTATAAATGCAAATATATCCAACATAACAGATTACTTAAAACAGTTAAATAGAACTTTTACGATAATAGCACTGTCAGAGACATGGCTCAATGACGATAACACAAGTAATATTCACATTGAAGGGTATGAATTATTTCACATGAACAGAAATAATAAGAGAGGCGGTGGTGTCGCTTTATATGTTAAAAATGAATTAAAATGTAAACTAAATAATGAAATGTCAATAATAGTTGATAATCTTATGGAAATGATAACAATAGAAATAATAAACAAAAATGATAAAAACATAATAATAAGTTGTGTATATAGATCACCAGGATCAAATATAGAAATATTCACTGATAAAATCCTGGAGCTATTGGAGAAGAGTTTTAATAAAAAAGTTTTTCTGTGTGGAGACTTTAACATTGATATGGGAAACAAAACAGATTCAAATAACATCAGTACATTTATAAATTCAATGTACAGTTTAAATATGTATCCATTGATATCCAAGCCAACAAGAATTACAACTCATAGTGCCACAATAATTGATAATATTTTCACAAATATAACAGACGGAGAGGTGATAGGTGGTATCTTAACGACCGACTTAAGTGATCATTTACCAGTTTTCACAATCTATAAAAATGATCAAAGTATCACAAAAGAAGTTAACGCAAAGAAAAAGATCATAAACACATCAAAAAAAGTTATGGAAAAATTAAAAGAGGATCTAGATAAACAAGACTGGAATAAAGTGTATGTTGATGATGTGAACAGATCATATGATGAGTTTATGAATATCTTGGAAACTCTGTATGAAAAAAATTGTGTACAAACAAATTACACAAAGAGAAAAATTGTTGACCAACCATGGATGACAAAAGGGTTGAGAAATGCTTGTAAAAAAAAGAATTATTTGTATTCGTGTTTCTTGAAATTGCGAAGTCAAAACGCTGAAGAAAAATATAAAAAGTATAAAAATAAATTAGTAGGGATTATAAGGAAACATAAGAAAGAATATTATAGTAAATTATTAGATAAAAGTAATGGTGATATGAAAGCAACATGGCGAGTAATGAATAGTGTTATGAAGAATCATAAAGCAAAAACTAGTATTTCAAAATATTTTGTAAAAGAAAAAGATGAGGTTTATGATGAAAATGAAATTGTCAATGGATTTAATCAGTATTTTGTGAATGTTGGATCAAGCCTTGCAGCTAAAATACCAAAAGTAAATAATAATGTGAGCCACACAATTACAGGCTGTACAAGCAGTATTTTTCTAAATGGAACTAACGAAGAGGAAATAATGAAAGTAGTAAAAAATCTTACAGACAAGAGATCAAAGGACTGGGTGGACATGGATATGATGTTTGTAAAGGATATAATGAGCCATGTTATTGAGCCGTTTACATATATATGTAACTTATCATTTTCAACAGGAATATTTCCAGATAATATGAAAGTAGCTAAGGTAGTTCCTCTTTTTAAAAATGGTGATAAATGTGTGTTCAACAATTATAGACCTATATCCTTGTTACCACAGTTTTCTAAAATTCTTGAAAAACTTTTTGTGAACAGACTAGATCAATTTATAGACAAACAAAATATTCTAAGCAATAGTCAATATGGGTTCAGAGCTAAAAACTCTACATCAATGGCTCTCATGGAATTAATGGAACAAATAACTACTGCTGTCGATCAAAAACAATACTGTGTCAGTATTTTTGTTGATTTAAAAAAAGCATTCGATACTATTGATCACACCATTCTCCTTGAAAAACTGAACAAATATGGTATTAGAGGACCAGCATTACAGTGGGTATCTAGCTATTTGAAAGATAGGAAACAATTTGTACAAATAAATGATGTAAGATCTGACCTCTGTAATATCACATGTGGAGTTCCCCAGGGCTCTGTGCTTGGACCAAAGCTATTTATTTTATATGTGAATGACTTGGTAAATGTGTCAGGACTCCTTAAATGTATACTTTTTGCTGATGATACCACTTTTTTCTGTTTAGGTGAAGATATAGAACAAATGTTGGAATTGATAAAGACAGAATTTACCAAAATACAAACTTGGTTTAAAATCAATAAATTATCATTAAATCTAGAAAAAACTAATTACATGATATTCAGTAATAAAAAGAAAACTGTTGATGTTCCACTCAAAATTGAGGGTGTTGAGATTTGTAGAGTGAGTGAGGTGAAGTTTTTGGGTGTTATTATTGATGACAAACTGACATGGAAACAACACATAAATTCTGTAAGAATAAAAATAGCTAAATCGATTGCAGTACTATACAAGGTCAGAGACCTATTGAATGATAAAGCTCTGTATTTGTTGTATAACACAATCATTGTTCCACACTTAATCTATTGTATTGATGTTTGGGGGAAAGCGTGTAAAACAATCACAAAGCCTATTTTTGTATTACAGAAAAGAGCTGTAAGAATTATCACTAGAAAACATTACTGTCATCCATCCAGTACATTATTTTATCAACTGAAATTATTGAAGTTCCATGATTTGGTTGATTATAATATTTTATCAATTATGTATAGGGCTCAGAACAACAAATTACCTTTAAATATCCAAATGCACTTTGTTAAAAGACAAAGTTGTTATAATCTTAAGGGGACAGAGATGTTTGTAAAACCACAATTCAGAACTAGCTTGAAGGGACGTTCTACCTCAATCCAGGGAATTAGATTATGGAATGGCTTGGAGAATGTAGTTAAAAATGCCAAGTCACTGTTTACATTTAAAAAAATGATCAAAAGGAATTTGTTGAAAAAATATATATGAATTAGCATAATGTGTATTGTATTATTTATTAGTAATGTATTAGTATTAGAAAATTAGAAAGAGTTAGTCATTTTGTACTACTGGTGGAAGATTATTAATGTGCTTTGTATCAATTTTTAATTATGTATTAGTATTAGAAAATTAGAAAGAATTAGTCATTTTGTACTACTGGTGAAATATTATTAATGTGTTTTGTATCGATTATTAGTTACGTATTAGTATTAGAAAATTAGAAAGAGTTAGTCATTTTGTACTACTGGTGAAATATTATTATTGTTTAATCTGATTGTTTGAAAAAAGGGGCAGATATAATAAGATTTATTCTTCTTTCTGCTTCCTTTCATTTTTTTACATTGTGTACGTATCATTAATGGGATTGTCTTGTATTGTGTTTCTTTTGTAAAAAAATGAACAAATTTAATAAACAAATAAACAAAAAAAATAAGAGCCGTCAGTATAAGCACAGTATGTAAACAAAAACATGACATTTGAGTCAGTCACACAAATGTTCGTAGCGTCCTTATTTCTTATTTGATTTCTGTAAACTATGTCTTAAATTAAACCTGAGACAGTTGGTGATGTTGTGATGTGAAAAATAAGAACTATCCCAAGAGATACATTTATTAGCTTTCCTGGGAAAATTTAATTATGTTTGATAACGTATTTACTATTGCACTTTTGACACGCTGTTTATACAGCTTAGTCATTATTAGACGTAAAGTTAAAGCTTCAGTATGTAGCTTTTTTTATGAACATATTTCTTCACTCTGTCACTACCTCCTGACAGACTGATGTTAGCCAGGTAATCTCTGAAAAAAAAAAAAAAAAATATTGTCCCCTTGCTTCTCCAGGTGGTAAATAAGCATTTCTAAAAAGAAAAGGTGACCCGCCATTTTCCAGCCAATAAAAACAGAGTTTGTAACCAGCCAATAAAAACAGAGCTTGAATTTGAATCAGCCAATAAAAACAGAGCTTGAATTTGAAATTCAACAGACCACAAGGGGGCAGAGCCACATATGGCTCTGAGGGGGAGGGATCAGAATGCTTTGCCTGTTGAAAATATTTCTAAGTGCTGCAGTTCTACAGAAACTGCAGACTGAACCTTTAAATGTGTGAAAATCTTAAATATGTTACAAACAATATATTTTGCATGTGAATTCCATTATGACACATACAATATGGTTGTATATTGTGTTTGTGATTGTTTTTGCAGACAAGGAGGTGGCTGCAACCATGTTGCTGCACTATTGTTTGAGTTAGAGAAATACCAAAGTTGTGGGGTGTTGGAAACACATTCAAAACCAACCTGCACCCAGTTGCCTTGTACATGGAAGGGACCAGCTCCAAAACGAACTGCACCTGCTACTTGGGATGAGCTGCAAGTTTTAAAGTGAGTTTAATCAGTGTTCCTCAAGAAATTTCATATTACGCTTGGAACCCGGCCCGTCGGCGGTCTTCTGAATAAGAACGGCGAAGCACGTTGGCAGGCGTATCACTCCGCCAGCCGCCATTGACCAGCTCACAGCTAAACTGACAGACAAGATTCATCAATGTTCATCCCAGGTGGGAGCTGCCATGAACAACAATGCGCTGCTGGCCCTCACAGTCAGTTTTTGGCCAGCTGCAGTTTTTCCTCGGAGGCCCTGGAGCAGGTGCGTAAGCACGTCGTCCCCCCCGAACAGACCCCCAGGTTGCCCGGGGACCTGTCCGCTGGCGGGATCAAAGCAGATCTTGCCACCAGGCAGAGGGGCTCATCACCCGCTGCTGCGTTTGTCATGCCTCCTCCTCTAGTCCCAACCAAGGGACATCCGTCCCAGGCGTTTCAGAGACCCAGGACATCCCGAGGCAGGGGCCGGCAGCAGCCCCTCATGATCGAGACAGGCTTAGGACTCGAGGGAAATACATTTTAAAAAAATGACGGTGTGCTGTATGTGTTTCTAATTTGAGCAGTTTGTCTGATGAGAAAAATAAAAAATACTGTCTCAGAAAACAGAGTTATTCATTCAGATATGCTGAATTCATCTCTCCCAGGTTTTATAAACGCATCTCCTACAAGGAATAAAAAAGTTGACATGAAACAACTTTTTACAGGTGAGCAAAAGATGAAAATATTTTGCTGTAAACAAACAGGCAGCTGTGCTGCAGGTGTTCGCAGCGAACTTCGCTTGCATGAACTCCCCAGCCCCGCCTCCACGCATGTCGGGGAGGGCACGCACTGACAGCTGTCAGCTAAAAACTCATGAACCTGGCTTTTAAAGCAGCAGCTTTAAACAGGGGTTTTTCATCTTTATTTCCTGTCAACCAGACTGAAGCAAGTACAAACTGAACCGCCACGAAAGAAAACAAAAGTTGATCAACGCCCCTTTTAAGGTGAGCCTCCCATGGGTCAATGCGGACACTGTCCACGTGGCGGTGGTAGAGGCTCAGCTATTTCCTCTCACGAGTCAAACGCTCAGGCGCTTCCTCTTCGAGGCGCAGTGTAACATGGTAGGAATCCTGAACATTAAACGAATAGTTAAATCGCTTAATCTGAGGGGTTACACCCTGCAGTTTGACAAAACACCTCCAAAATTCAACAGAGTGTTAGAAACACAGCTAACATCTCCAGAACAAGGTGTAGCTTTTCAATCAGATCTGAAGGAGCTTTTAGTAAAATACGTCATATCAGGAGTCCCCTCGGGGTAGGAGAAAGCCGGTTTTTACTCCAGGTATTTCCTGGTCCCAAAGAAATCAAGCGGACTAAGACCGATCTTAGATCTGTCAGTTTTCAACAAGTTCATCATGTAATGCCCCTTTCATATGCTTACGATAAAACGTGCCCTCGAGTACGTGACAAGCTGCACTCCACCCACTGCGAACGAAGGGCATGAGAATCATGTTTTATCTGGACATCTCCCACTTTTATCTCGATCCAGAGAGGTAGTAGAGACACAAACAGTTGTTCTGAAAACACCTGTCTCATCTGGGTTTCACCATTAACTGGGGGAAAAGAGTTCTGTAACTCCATCCCAACAAATCACATTTTTGGGGGTTGATTTTAAGCTCAACAAACATGACAGCTGTCCTGTCGAATCAGAGAAAAGAGTCTCTGACGTCACTGCTTCAGCTTGTTCAGTTCTACAGGACAGTGTCAGGGTTATTAATAATGAAATTATTAGAAATGATGGCTGCAACACACGCGGTAATCCCGCTGGTATTATTACACATGCGTCAGCTGCAGAGATGGTACAACCGACTAAGAATCAACCCTGTGCATCACAAACGGCACCTGGTCACGATCCCACCATCTGTGAGGGTGGACCTGATCCACTGGGGGAATCTCATGATTTTATAAGAAGGGGTTCCCCTTGGGCAAAGTGACGTCATTCACGTTGGTGTTCACAGACGCATCCCTCTCCGGATGGGCAGGGACCTGCCTGTCACAGTCAGTAGGGGGAGACGCAGCGCCGGCCCAAGGCATAAGCAAACTAAGCGGCCACTTGGGGCCCCAGGGTCAAGGGGGCCCCCAAAGAGTAGCTGAGTTTTGTGGGGGTTTTTTATTTAATTTTTTTTAATTATATGATTCTATTACACAAAACTTCATTACTGTATAAAGTTCAGATTTTTATTTTCATAATGATATACAGTATATAACATATATATCATATATTTGTGTGCATATGTATATTTGAATATGTAGAAATCGCTCTGTGGAAAGAAAGAAATGACCGGTCTTGAGGAGACCCCCCTTAGTGGGGCCCTGCCCCCGGTAGAGCACGTTTCACAGGTTTTTCAGGTTTCTCAGAGCTCCTTGCCGCAATGTGAAGTCCGCATCCAAGCTAATTAAGCACCTGACACGTAACTAACGCTAGATAATGTCGCAAAAAAGGGCATATATCCTTCAGGGGCTGAAAAAAGGAAGAGGAAAAAAAGAAGAAGAACAGAAAAAATGGCAAGATTAAGGTATGTTTGTACAAAGAACGTCTCTTTCAGTGACGTGCGGTCAGGGGTGGCAAGTGAGGCCACGGCTCCCCTGTCATCATGGAAAGAAACATTTTTTTATTGAAAAAATAAATGTAATTGTTGTCTTTATCCTTTGATTTGTACTATAAACTTATTTTACTAAAAACTAAACCAGTTTTAAGTTAATTTTTATTCAAAATCGCCTATTTTTCTTATTTAGCGTTCAAATACTGAGATGAGACGTGCAGACCTGCGCAGAGAGGCACCGGTTGCTTCACTTCAGATTGCGCAATCACTCCGCTGACGTGCTGCAGCTCAGTGTGAGCGATTTGGGAAGGCAGGAAAATTCCTACCTCTTTATGTCGCTATTAAAATGTCCAAATACTTTTGTTATATAAACTACATTTCTATAGTTTAGCTGGTGAATATAATGTCTCGTGTTTTTGTCTAAAACTGTATGTGTGCGCGCTGAGCGATCTCATAAAACGGCTGTGAAGGTCTCCAGTTACATCCACACACACACACGTGGCCAGCCTCTGGAGGCGGGGCTACTGAGCTCAGGGTTCTGTTTCAGCCTCGCGCTGCAGGAGGAAAAGTGACAATGCAAACAGAGCAAAAAGAGTAACTTTTCACAATTTACAAATATCTAGAACATTAAACAAAAAGTTTTTGTATTTTGTTAACAATTTAGTTTTGATCATTTTTAAACATAAGCACAGAGTTTACATTTTTAACATGATTTCCCAACTCCCTGTATTGAAATAAATAATAATAATAATTTGTCACATTTGTCATCTGTGTATGTTCCCATACTTGACAGACGAAATTGGTCTTCTGCATTTAACCCAACCACCACCAGGTGGTGCAGCGAGCAGCGTAGTCACGCTCGGGGAGCTGGAGAATTAGATGTGCACTCATAGACACCCCTAGGTGTGTAGTGGCCGGGTCCGGGGCGCGAACCCGCGTCAACCATCCCTTCAAACGAGTTCTATAACTTTGCTTTGCAAAAATTTCAGTTCCCTTTAGACTGTAGCAGCTTTCTCTCTTAACAAAATACATTTGAACATTTGAGGGTTCTATTACTAACAAAATATTATAGTCCACCAAATCATTAAACTTCAGTACTTTGAGTTGTTTAAATAATATATTATATGACATTAAGGCTTTCTTGTAATAATTCTCACAGCTCTTTTCTGTAAAATAAAAATAGATTTTGTTATAGTTTAATTTAATTTATAAGTAAAAGTAAGACTAAAATAATTTTTTCTCCAAATTAAATGTGCTTTTTTGTGTGCTACAGTTTGTATGTGTAAAGATTGCTGATATGAGATTTTAAACACAACCCGCCAATCAAATGGCGAATAAACTACTCTGTAGGGTTCATGTATTATAAAAGAAGAAAATAACGCTATCCAAAGCGCTGAAGAAGCTATGGCAGACAGAAGCCAAAATGTGGAGAACATTTTTTGTCTGTTTTTTATTATACATATGAAAAAAAACTGCACAGTGCCTCACCAGCCATGAACCTCACCGCACGTCACTGGTCTCTTTTATCAAAAAATATTTGTGCAGCTACTGATGGAATGGATAAATAGCTGGCTAGCACTACCGTGTTTGTACTTGTTAATAACTGAGTTTTAATTTTATGTGAGTTGATTCTAGTCGTTGGCACTATATCTTTTTTTTGTTGGCTCAAAACAGCGTTTTTGCTAACGCGTGATAACAATAATTAAAACTTCACTATACTTAACATTTGCTAGCCAAATTTTTTACATCAGGCATATTAATGATGACGGCTTACTAGTTATGCTTGAGTTGGCAATATGTTGTGGACTTGAGCATGATAATTTATATGACTAAAATAAACAATTTTTTACACAAACTTATGTTATGTGATATTCTGCAGGAGCACTGTTAAAATATTTTGGCAGCACAGAATCCACATTACCAGACTCAGCTGTAGGCAGTGCATCACGTAAGAAAAAGACTCACCATGCAGCATACAATTAATTTTTAGTTATAGCAATTATACACTCCAGAGTCTGTAATGAAAGTATGCAAGGAATGTGTGTGCATATGCATGTATTTCATCTTATGTCCATCTTCGTCCTCTTTAGAGCTAAGTGTAGCACCCCATCCTCTGTTCCCACTACAATCACTTCTGATCTACCTGGTAAGTTAACAGCAAAACATCTTCTATAATTCCTCTTTGTGCTCCAGATCATTTTCAGATTAACAGTTATGTACATCGCAAACGTTTTCTGCCCTTTTATGTTATTAATCATCATCTTTCTTTTGTCTTTTTCTCAGAAGCTTCCACATCAAAGTCAGAGCAACACCAAGGATCATCAGCTCTGCCAATGGACCCAGCTGAGTGGCCATCTTTCCTCTCAGATGTAAATAGGACTGAGCAGGTGATGAGAGGACCACTGCCTATTAAAGGTGCTATGTGTAACTTTCTGTAAAGCACAGAACTTAGAAATATTTTCAACAGGCAAAGCATTCTGATCCCTCCCCCTCAGAGCCATATATGGCTCTGCCCCCCCTTGCTCTGCTGAAATTCAAATTCAAGCTCCGTTTTTATTGGCTGATTCAAATTCAAGCTCTGTTTTTATTGGCTGGTTTGGTTACAAACTCTGTTTTTATTGGCTGGTTAATGGCGGGTCACTCTGTGTTTTTAGTGTTTTTATAAATGCTAATAGAGAAGCAAGGAGACTATAGTTTTTTTCAGAGATTACTTTGTCTAACACCAGTCTGTCAGTAGATAGTGACAGAGTGAAGAAATATGTTAAAAATATATTGTTAGAAAAGTTACAGACTGCACTACAAAGTTACATAGTGCAGCTTTAAGGATACATTTTCCTTCCCCAAAAGGCATGATAGGCAAAGTTTTTATTTTTAGAAAGTTTGATTTTACCAGTTTATTCATATGCAGTTTTATCAATACATTCTGCCATGTCTGGCCTTCTGAGGACATTCATGAACTTGATGTGGTCCAAAATTAAAATAAGTTTGACATCCCTGCAATAAATTACATGTATACATTAAAAAGGACTGTCAGAGTTGCAATACGTTTTATCAGGTGGGAGAATGATTAAACCATCTGACCATTGATTGCAGTAATTCACATTATCAGTAGAAACAGAGGGCCCCCTTCCAAATTTCGCTTAGGGCCCCAAAGAGGCTTGGGCCGGCCCTAGAGGGACGTGACCGTACGGCACGTCTCTTCACATAAACGTTCTGGAGCTCCTCACAGTCCACAAAGTTCTCAGACACTTTGTCCCTCGGGTTCAGGAACATCACGTATTGTTTCATACGGACAACAGAACCACAGTGTATAAATCACCAAGGGGTCTTACGTTCAGCCCAGCTGTTAAACATAGCCAGAGAACTGCTCTGCTGGGTGTGCACACACTTGAAATCGTTAAAAGCTGTTTATATCCCAGGCGTGCTAAACAAAGGAGCAGATATTATGTCGAGAGGAGGCCCGCTGGACAGAGATTGGACTCTTCACCCGGACCTGATCTCACAAATCTGGAGCAGGTTTGGAAGAGCGGAAGTGGACCTGATGGCCACTCGAGAGAACTCTCAGTGTCCTCTGTTTTTCTCCTTAAACCTTCAGGACACTCCCCCATTAGGAGTGAACGTGTTTGCGCACAAACCCTGGCCCAAAACACTGATTTATGCCTTCCTTCCAGTTCCCTTGTTACCACCTCTGCTGGAGAGGAAAATTTGTCAATGGTTCTGATTGCTCCGGAGCGCTCGAACGCACTATGGTTCCCGGTGCTGCAACAGCTGACAAGTCGCTCATGGAAGCTATCTTGGAGAAGTAATGCTCTCCTGCAGGTGGGGGGAGCAATTGGGAGTTTTCCTGTAATAAGTCAGCACCTGTCAGTCTGGTTGCTAAACGAGATTGTTTAGAAAAATTTGTTTTTTCTAAAGATGTAATACGCATCATTCAGGGAGCATGTGCAAAATCCACTACATCTGTTCACGTTGCTAAAATAGGGTGTCTTTCAGCAATGTGCTTAGAAAGAAAGCAGATCTAATTCTTGCTGCCTAGGCTGCATTTTATTCTACCTGCAGCTGCTGTTGGACAGAAATTTAGCTTTCAGCACAATTAAATCTTATGCTGCAGCGATCTCCTGTCATGAAGGGTTCAATGATAGAACAATTTTCAATCATCCTCTAACAACGTGGTTTCTGAAAGGCGTGTGTCGGCTTAGACCAATTACACGCCCTTTGATACCACCATGGGACCTAACGTGCGTCCTCAGTGCAATGACTAAAAAAGTTGTTTGACCCTTTGAGCCAGTTACCTTTGAAGTATCTGTCATTTAAAACAGCCTTGTTATTAGCTCTGACGTCAGCCAAAAGAGTGAGCGACCTGTCAGGTCTGTTAGTCGCTTCTTCTTGTTTTAAAATTGATGGGGATGGTAGTTCAGTTGAACTTCGTCCGAATCCTGCTTTTATTCTTTAAAGCATAACAAGTTCATTCAGGTCTAGAATTTTTATGCTGGACAGGTTCTGTCCTCCTCCCCACAAAAATGCAGAGGAGGAACGTCTGCACCTGCTCTACCCAGTATGTACGCTCAGGTGTTATGTGGCACACACAGCCGCGGTGCGTAAATCTGATCGGCTGCACACATCATGGAACAATCTCAGGGTCAGCCTTTATCTTTTCAACGTTGTCACACTGCTTATGTGAAGCTATTTCACATGCTTTCGGTTCTTCTGGTTTTCAGCCTCCTGAAGAACTCAGAGCTCAATCTACCAGAGGGATTTTCAACCTCCACAGCTCTGTACACGAGAGTTTCTGTGCAAGGCGTCTGCTCTGCATTTTCGTGGTCATCACCGACCCCCTTCATCTGTTTTTATTCACGAGATGTCTCTAGCTCTTTACTGACACTTTCTGTTCTCAGAGTTGTGGCAGAGCGATTGCTATTTTTCAGTCAAACAACTGTAAAATAGAAATAAAATAAAATCAAAATAAGAAGGAAAAACAACAATGAAACAATTATTGACAAACAACACAGTCTTGTTTTTGTCTTTATTTGATGATTGTTGTTTTTGTACAAATATTCCCCCAGTCAAAAGATATCCTTCTCCTTCATTGGAAATGTTTCCTTTGCCTGGTATGAATAATCATTCATTCAGCTAAGTTCAGGCACAGAGGTTGCATGCCTGTAATACAAAACACACCAGCTTCCTGGCTCAATGGTGCGTAATTACGCTTGAATAAGGTTTAGGTGGATGTCAGAGTGTTGTTATGGTCCTCGGTCAGACCCAGTGAGGCATGAACCATATCCTGCTCCACCTTTAAACCCAATAGCGACAGCCTTTAAAGGGGTAGAGCTTACACGAAATAGAATGTTGGTTACGTATTGTAACTCCAGATTCTATGAGTGTAAGCATAGCCCTTTAAAAACTGGGCCTCACTGGCTCTCAATTGGCTGAAGAAAAGATTATGGCTTTTGGAAGCCGAACACCGGTCCAGGGACGGCTTTATACCATGACCGGGTAGGGCCCACATCAGGTGGGCGTGGACTAGAAGTTTTCAGTTGTAATAATATAGGGGTGATCAGTTTTACTGATCGTCCCATACAGTAGATGTAAAATGAGCAGATTTTATACTGACACAAATTATCATCAATAATTCACGGGTTCTCTCTTTTTCAGATTAATATATATGTCTTGTGACCAGCTGATAAGATGTAAATCACGATGAAACGTTAACTTATGTTGGTTCAGCAGGACTGAACCATTTATTTAACATAATCATAAATTTAACATCATAACATATGTACAACTTGAGTTATCGATCAGTTTCCTATACATTTACTTTAGCAGATGAAATCACACATCCTTAACTTCTAGGTACAACAGAACAGAGGTGGGACCAAGTCACTGTGTTGCAAGTCCGAGTCAAGTCTCAAGTCTTTGACCTCAAGTCCTAGCCAAGTCTCAAGTCAAGACGGTCCAAGTCAAGTCAAGTCTCAAGTCAAGACGGTCCAAGTCAAGTCAAGTCTCAAGTCAAGAAAGGCAAAAGTTGAGTCAAGTCTCAAGTCGGGAACTTTTAGTTTCAAGTCATTTTGAGTCGTTCTCCCCCCCCCCTTTATTATTTGCAATTACATAAAATTTAAATAATAGACCATTTCTTCTTTTTAAAATCTGTATTTATCTCAAATGATAGAACATGTGCAGCTGAACACAACGTGTAAAAACATTTTTAAATTGGACCTCTTTATTCCACAGTTCAGTTAATCTTAACATTCAAATATAACTAAACAATTAACAGAAATCTGCAATTGAGGATACTATCAAAAAAGGCGTTCAATACAGAACAACTGGACTTTATTTGTAACAAACAAGACGTTTCACTTCTCATCCGAGAAGCTTTATCAATTGGGTTTATCAATTGGGTTTATCAAACGCCTTTTTTGATTTTATCATGTCCTGGACGACTGAGAATCTTCACCAGCAAATTGAGGATACTGTATTTCAGTTAACTATTCTGCGTTGCATTTGAAAAAGACCAAACTGGCCAAACATCTGTCTGTCATTTGTGCACGATGAGGAAGTAAAATGATGCCAGTCATGCCACCATAGCTGAAGACGCGTTCCACTGGAGCACTGCAAGCAGGCACTGCCAAAACTCTGGTGGCCACATAAAAGAGTGAAGGAAGAGTGTGCATGTTCATTACCCAGAACAAGAGGGCGTTCTTTCCATCAGCAATATGGAGGTAATAGTCTGGACATCCTTCTTCTGTCTCTTACAGTAAGCAGCAAACAGTCCTCCATCTTCACAGTCCTTTTGATATTTATCACCAGAAGTCACGTGTTGCTCTGACTTTACAAGGTCTGCAGCATTTTACAGGATCAGATCTGACAAAATCTGACAGAATTTACAAACTTGGTTTAAAATCAATAAATTATCATTAAATCTAGAAAAAAACTAATTACATGATATTCAGTAATAAAAAGAAAACTGTTGATGTTCCACTCAAAATTGAGGGTGTTGAGATTTGTAGAGTGAGTGAGGTGAAGTTTTTGGGTGTTATCATTGATGACAAACTGACATGGAAACAACACATAAATTCTGTAAGAATAAAAATAGCTAAATCGATTGCAGTACTGTACAAAGTCAGAGACCTATTGAATGATAAAGCTCTGTATTTGTTGTATAACACAATCATTGTTCCACACTTAAAGCTGCAGTATGTAGCTTTTTTTATGAACATATTTCTTCACTCTGTCACTACCTCCTGACAGACTGATGTTAGCCAGGTAATCTCTGAAAAAAAATAAAAAAAAATATTGTCCCCTTGCTTCTCCAGGTGGTAAATAAGCATTTCTAAAAAGAAAAGGTGACCCGCCATTTTCCAGCCAATAAAAACAGAGTTTGTAACCAGCCAATAAAAACAGAGCTTGAATTTGAATCAGCCAATAAAAACAGAGCTTGAATTTGAAATTCAACAGACCACAAGGGGGCAGAGCCACATATGGCTCTGAGGGGGAGGGATCAGAATGCTTTGCCTGTTGAAAATATTTCTAACTGCTGCAGTTCTACAGAAACTGCATACTGAACCTTTAATCTATTGTATTGATGTTTGGGGGAAAGCGTGTAAAACAATCACAAAGCCTATTTTTGTATTACAGAAAAGAGCTGTAAGAATTATCACTAGAAAACATTACTGTCATCCATCAAGTACATTATTTTATCAACTGAAGTTATTGAAGTTCCATGATTTGGTAGATTATAATATTTTATCAGTTATGTATAGGGCTCAGAATAACGCATTACCTTTAAATATCCAAATGCATTTTGTTAAAAGACAAAGTTGTTATAATCTTAAGGGGACAGAGATGTTTGTAAAACCACAATTCAGAACTAGTTTGAAGGGACGTTCTACCTCAATCCAGGGAATTAGATTATGGAATGGCTTGGAGAATGTAGTTAAAAATGCCAAGTCAATGTTTACATTTAAGAAAATGATCAAAATGAATTTGTTAAAAAAAATGAATGACGTAATGTGTATTGTATTAGTTAGAAAATTAGAAAGAGTTAGTCATTTTGTACTGTTGGTGGAAGATTATTATTGTTTAATCTGATTGTTTGAAAAAAGGGGCAGATATAATAAGATTTATTCTTCTTTCTGCTACCTTTCATTTTTTTATATTTTGTACGTTATCATCTATGGGATTGTCTTGTATTGTGTTTCTTTTGTAAAAAAATGAACAAATTTAATAAACATAAACATAAACAAAACATCAAATTAAAACCGGCAAAAGAGCCCTTATTATAATTTTAGACAGTAAATAAATAAAAACACAGAAAAGGTACACCAAATACAGTCTTTACCTTTAAGGGAAGTTGCCGGCTCTGTGTGAAGATGTAGTAGGCCGGAAGTGTAGGAGGAGTACGAAGGAGGTGTTCTCTCAAGTTGGTTCACAGAAAATTTTTAAAGCATCCCTGACGTAGGATTTTCAGCTTCCTGAGTTCCAGGGTGGTGCCTATGAGCAGTAGCTGGAGATTGTTCCTCTAATTGGCTCCAGGAGTATACAAGTCTTCAGAAGAGCTCCATTCCTTGCTGGAGCACCAGTTGGTACTTGTGCCTCCAGCCTTCCATTAGACTTTCTTCCTGAGTCTAATCACATGGACCATTCACCTATCACCTATTGCTGAAGAGGACCGGTGACGGACGTGGAGGAGGCTACTTGATCAAATCATACCCCGGAGGCTGGAAGTGCGGCAAGCGCC
Organism: Garcialebias charrua; assembly: GCA_038048925.1. Lineage (NCBI taxonomy): Eukaryota > Metazoa > Chordata > Actinopteri > Cyprinodontiformes > Rivulidae > Garcialebias > Garcialebias charrua. The sequence continues at coordinate 25,801 of JBBPBX010045524.1, forward strand.
GGGCTAAGGTGGAGTAAAGGGTTGGTCGGCTCCGTGGTCCGAAGGCGGCTCTCGGCTGGCGGGACCGGGTGCGGCGGTGTGTGGAGACTGCCAACGCTGGAACTGGGCTAGCGGCTAATCGAGTTAGCCTGACCACAGCGAGGTGCGGCGGTACAGAGAGACTGTCGTCGCTGGAACTGGGCTAGCGGCTAATCGAGTTAGCAAAACCACGGCCACTGGACTGGCAATTCTCTACGTGAGTAATGGCAAAATCAAAACTGAGAAAACAGGATCTATTGGAGCCTAACTCTGAAGACATGGACGAGATAAAGAAATCTCTGAACTTTATGAGCTCATAGATCTCAAGTTTGTCGTCGCAAATGAACCTTTTAATGGGTTTGTTTGAAGAAGTCAAACAATTGAGACTTCAGATAGACTTAAAAGACAAAATAATCGTAGATCTTGAACAACGGCTTGATAATTTAGAACAGAACTCTAGGCTGGATAATCTTGTTATCACTGGTTTGGAAATTAAAAAATCATTTAAAGTCAAAGACCACTTCCGATGGAGAAATCTCTGCGGATGCTTCAACGCAGGAACAGAAAACTTTAGAAGAACTAGTGGTATTGTTTCTACAAGATAAAAAATAGACATAAATCATAAAGATATCTCTCAGTGCCACACCTTACCAAGCAAATCAGATAAATTCAATCCAGTTGTTGTTGTAAAATTCATCAGCAGAAAATCAAGAAATACTGTACTCATGCAAGCAAAAAAACTGAGTGGAACAAATGTTTATATAAATGAACATTTGACCAAAAAAATGGTATTATCGCACACAGGCAAGGTTGTTCAGGAAACAGAAAAAGATTATATCTACATGGACAAGGAATGGAAAAATCTGGATTAGAGTGAAGGAAGGATCGTCTGCAAAACTGATACAAGATATCAAGGAATTTGAAAAATTTAAATGAGTATAACACATGCTCAATAATAGTTTTTCTCAAAAGTGTACGACAACTTGAATGAATACTATGATTCATCATGATGTATGATGATTTTGATTCTAAAATATACAATGTTGACGAAGAGATAGATCATAATTTTTTTCCAACAAACAACAACAGTAATTACTACAATATTGAACAGTTAAATGACGTAAACATGACTGATGAAGATCTTTCTATTATACACTTAAACTGTAGAA
>JBBPBX010045525.1:0-10818 GCA_038048925.1 Garcialebias charrua
CTATTATGCGTCACCGCTACGCGACGCGTCAGCGCCTCATTTGCCCTGCTTAAAATGGCGGCCACAGAAGCGGGCGAGCACCGAAGGAATTTACAACAAAACACGGTAAAAACTATTATTTCTTTGCGAGAAAAAATATATTTCTTAGCTGACTTAATAGCAAACGGGCTCCTGAGCTTAACAAAACTAACGAAATGTTCAAATCAGCTGGATTTAAAAAAGTAGTTCACCGATTTGCATTCAGGCAGGCGGGTCGGACACTTTCTTTCTTTTAAATTTAGCTAAATAAACGCTTAAAATATATATTTCTTAGCTGACTTTATAGCACACGGGCTCCTGAGCTTAACCAAATGTGAAATCAGCTGGATTTAAAAATCTGCGGTGTGGTTTATGAGTTACGGTATCTTGCTAACAAAAACAGTGAACCTCACAGCTAAATGCAGCTACATCCAGAGCAGGGGGCGGGCAGCGACAGAGTCAGTCCGACCAGAGGAGGCTTTTTTCAGACACATGAGCTAGAAACGGTCTGGAAGTGTCTCCCTAGCGGACAAAAGTGGTACTGCACCATTTTTTGCCCAAAATGAAAAACAGCGATATCAGAGCGAAAAATGGGTCTAAAAATATGGGAAAAAATCCATAGATATACGCTTCGGTGTATAATACACAGGACATTCAAATGAGCAAAAAACCTGCGTATTATATACCGACGAATACGGTATTTCCAATTCCTCCTCTTCGCTCAGCAACGAGGGAGAAGAAAACTTCAATGGTAAAGATTTAGGGAGCATTTTAAAATGTAACAACTACCGCAAAAACTGTGTACAGATAGTCCCCGACTTACGACGTCATCAACTTACGAGGTCCCGGACTTACGAGCGGACTAACGAACAGTAAAGTTGTACAGAAAATACAGAAAATACAGCACTGGTGTGTTTTTAGATGAAAGTGTGTTAGCTAACAGTTTGTAAACAAAGTTCTGTGCATGTTTATGAACCAGTATGTACGTTTGTGTTGAAAAACGGGTGTTCGTAGTAGCGCTAACATACATTTTCCGACTTACGACCAAAAATCCGGACTTACGAGCAACACGTGTTTCGGGCTCCGACATACGAATTTTTGTCTTACGAGCACCTCGTAGGAACGGAACTCGCTCATAAGTCGGGGACTACCTGTATAAAGATGCAGTCTGGATAGGATGAAGCTTAAAAGTGGATGCTCTGTGATGAATGTAGGGGTGTAATGGTATGCACAAGCCGTGACTGAGTATGTAACTTGGTTGGGGGGTCGTGGCTCTTTTGGTTCAACACAACAGTGGGAAAAAATCAAAGATTAAAGCCATTCTTTATTATTCACTTGTTTTAAGCAGACAATCACCTATAACATCAATATTGGGTCACTCAGAGGGAAAAAAAACTGTGGAAGAAGATTTTTTTTCTTCTGATTTTCGTGTCTTGAGATTAAAGTCAAAATGTTAAGAACAAAGCAGAGTGCTATTTAAAGAATGAAATCGAGCCACAGGAAACAAACCCTATGTTTCTCCTGAACGTAATGTTTCAATGCAATTCCACTCCCAGATGTAGAGACAGAGTAAGGAGGTCCTAAGATAGCATGGATATGCACAGCAAAGTAGGATTTATCGACAAATAACTTCACTGTAAACTAAGTGACATTGTTGTTTTATCCAAGCTGAATTATAAAAATGTCTTACAGGCAATGTGTTAACATTTTGATACACTCCACAATTGAAAATTGTACAAAAAGGAGTTTTGTTTTAGTTAATTTGGTCTAATCTTGTTGCAAAATAAATCTCCAAATATGAAAATGCATTTTACGTAAATAAAAGTTCAAACACTCATGCCGAGCCCTCAACCAGCTGGGTGCTAGTATGTTGTTTAAATATGGATAGCAATTGTTCAACATCTGGGAATGTTTTTAATAATGCTTATTGGACAACGGAGAATATTTCAAAGCATGCAAATTATGACCCATTTGACTTTGCGTACATCCAACGCCCACGCTTCACTCCTGTGCAAATCAAAGCAAAACTTTTCCACACAGTTAATTTGAAATGAAGAGGAAGGTTTTCAAGCTCCCGTGTTTCACCTGAACAGCCATTCTTGTTTTGCTTTGATGTTGTTTTAGATTTTTTTTCCTCTGCTCATTTATGGTTTTCACGGTTTACTTAAAGCAATTAAAAAACACGTGCACCCATTTCTAGTTGAAAGTGGAGAGCATGATCAGGTGTGCCACAAGGCTTAGTTTTAGGATCCACTCTCTTTACAATTTATATACGTAATGTAGGTCAAAACAGTCCTGACACTTCCTTACACCTCTATGCCGATAATGTAGTTGTTTATTGTCAAGCTAACACAGTTGCCAAGGTTTTCCAGCTTCTACTCTCTGGATTTGACATCATTCAATCAGACTAGTTCCATCTCAAACTGGTACTAAATGCTGATAAAACCAAGGGGATGTTGTTTTCAAACAGGAAGTTGATACCAGCAAATCTTCCTCCTATCTTATCAATGCATGGTGTTCCTATTGAGTTTGTAGATTCTTAAAAATACTTGGAAAATTTAGTTGATGCACATCTCTCTTTTAAGCCATATGTTGAAAACTTGATAAAGAATCTGAAATTAAAACTGGGTTTCTTTTTTAGAATCTAGTTTATGTAACTCTGAATACCAGGAAATGCCTTGCAGCTGCAACTTTTCTACCAGCTATTGATTATGGTGACATTATTTACATGAATGCCCTGCCAGCTGCTTGCAGATGTTGGATGCTCTTTACCATGGTGCGCTAAGATTCATAACTGGTTATAACTACCATACCCATCACTGCACCCTGTATTCACTGGTCAGCTGGTCATCATTATCTACACATAGGCTTTCACACTGTTCATTTTCATCGATAAATCCCTCCTTGGTCTGTAACTTTCTCATATCTCCTCCCACATGTCACGTCGCCAGTGCAGTTACAACATGCGCTCTCAGGCCATCATTACCTGCAGCGTCTCCTCAGTGCGGACTGAACTTGGCAAAAATGCCTTTTCCAACTCAGCTCCTGTAACATGGAACACCTTGCAACAGAAATGGAAGCTGTCCAATTAGATTGCTTTAAGATATTGTAAGCAATTGATAAGGCCAATAGAAACATCAAAGCAAATATGTTCTTGCTTTCAGTATTTTACTTTGTTTTAAACGGTACCTCGAGTTTATTGTTTTTTAACACTACTTTTTATTTTAATTGCATTTTAATTGCTCATTGTTGTCTGGACTTTATATGGTGTCTGTCTAAAACATGTCTCTCTTGAAAATGAGTCGTTATGACTCAATGAGACTAACCTGGATAAATAAAGGTTGAATGAATGTGTGACTAATGTACTCTTTTGCCTGACTGATGTCTGTACTATGGTTGTTTGGTTTAAATACATGTACTGTACTGTTACACCCCTACTTGAGCGTAAAAATGACAAATAAATGAATACTGAAATAGCAACATAGAAAACAAACAAAACTCGAATATATGTAATAAAAATGTGGTTCTGTGTATTTGATGTGTATCTAGTTCAAAAGAGACTGAGGTCTTCATGAGGATATTATTGCGTGTTGTTGGTTGGTCTCGCTCAGAAGAAGAAGACTCTGTGACTCAGCGTGAAAGAGCTAGTTTCCTCCACCTGCATGCTCCTGAAACCTCACCAACCTTCCCACTACACTGAATAATGGAGAGCGGTCGTAAAAGGGATCCTGGCCTTTGCTGGAGCCTTGGCAGAGCTCTCCCTCATCATCATCATCATCATCATCATCCTCTGCCCCGAGCTCCAAACACGGCTCGTCCAAAAAAATATCATCATCCAGGTCCTCCAAATGTTCCAACTCCTCGTCCTCGTCCCCTTGACCCTCCCTCTGCGAGTCAGCCAGCTCAGTAATTTCAGAGTTGGAAAGGGTCGGGGACGGGGTGGGGTCACTCATGCGCTCGTTCATGCACGTGTTGAAAATGGGGTTTCTGGTGCAGCCAGAGACATGGGAACCAGGTTAGTACAGTTAGATAAAGAGCACACACTTGTTTCAACAAACAGGGCGGCAGAGGAAAAACATGGGCTGGACCACAGGAGGAACCTCCTCCCTGTGAGCCACAGTGTGGCGTGGAGCACAGACAGAGATGACAGAGAGCACAGTGTTTGCCAGCTACAGCTGCAGTGAAAGGTAAAAGGTGAAAAAGGTGTGTGCAGCAAGATTTAAGAGCATGATGGACCACAGATAACTACAGTTAGGACATCACACAGCACTCTGACTGCATCTCAAAGAAACCAGTTTCCCAGCTACCACTGGATCCAGATGTGTTCAATGCCACAGTACCACATTCTTCTTTGTACAACTTCAGCCCACATGGTTGACAAAATAGGAAGTGAAGGTTTTTTTTTAAGTTAGTTTATCAGTTTTTTGATAATGAATAATTTCTTTATTGATGTAAAGCCATTGTCAAATCAGCCGTCCATGATTGTCAGAATATAGTGATGAGTTTAAATCTTGAAGTATTAAACATGCGGGAAACGTGGGTTTCCTCCGGGTACTCCGGTTTCCTCCCACAGACCAAAAAAACATGCTTGTTAGGCTGATTGGTGACTCTAAATTGACCCTAGGTGTGAGTGTGAGAGTGGATGGTTGTTTGGTGTGAGTGAGACAGGTCCCTCTTGTAAATGAGTCCCCGTGACTCAACGAGGCTAGCCTGTATAAATAAAGGTTGAATGAATGAATGCTTTTAATTGTGCGTATTACTGGATCAGCTAAAATCTGTGCAACATGTCGTCTGAGCCACAAATTTGGTATGGCTGTTCCAAAGAGTTGTCTGAACAATTACTGTTATATGTGATTGGCCATGTTAAAATCCAAGCAGATTAATTTATTATTATCAGTGGTGGGCACCAGCCCGCTAAAGCGCAAATCCGCTAATTGCGGACCTAAACAATGTGTTAGCGCTTTAGCGGATTTACTAATTTTTATAATTTGTAAATCTTTTTATAATTTATTTTAGCTGTTTTTATAGAAAAGTCCAACCAAGGACTGGGTTTGCAAATTAGCCTGTGGCTAGAAAACCTTTGTACAAGACAACGGTTGCTTCGTTTTTAACATGTAACATTGTTTATTGTACTGTCCTTGATCAAATAAACTTGAATGAATGAATGAATAATTCATAAGCGGATTTGCGCTTTTTCTATTTAAAATACAGTACCGCTATTATCTATCATCTATAACACGCATCTATTATGCGTCACCGCGACGCGTCAGCGCCTCATTTGCCCTGCTCAAAATGGCGGCCACAGAAGCGAGCCCGCACGAAGGACTTACTTTACAAGAAAACACGGTAAAAACAATTGTTTCTTTGCTGAGAAAAAAATATATTTCTTAGCTGACTTTATAGCACAAGGGTTCCTGAGCTTAACCGTTTCACGAAATGGTCAAATCTGCTGGATTTAAAAAAGTAGTTCGCCATTTGCACTTTAGCGCTTTAAAATTAGCTTCCGCTAGTTTTCCCAAGACATAAGCGCTTTTGAAATTGCGGACCTAAATAAATTAATAAGCGCTTTAGAAATAGCGGAACTAATTTTTGGATTAGCGCTGCCCACCACTGATTATTATAATTATATTTTTATTTATTTTATTTTATTAATATGTGTTACATGTATAGCACAAGGCTACTGACAGGAAAAAACATAAAAAGTGGCACAAAGATCATTGAAACCGATCAAGTAATTGCATTACCATATGAGTACTTTGCAGAAATAGGCTCAATTTGGCAGCCATCTTGGATTTTCAAATGGACAATCAGGCAGATTTGACTAATACAGTACAGAAGAAAATGCATGATTTTTATATTATCTGCTCATCTATCTATAATCAGTGCAGTGATGTCATCAAGATTGTTTTGTTTTTTTGCTGCATGATGGATGACACTTTACTGTGTTTAAATGTGTTCATTTAACATAATGTTGGTGCCCGTGGTTGGTTGACTAGATATCATCCAAAGACTGCAGCGACTCCATCCAGCACACTATGGAATGACTCCTGAAATTTAAACTCAAAGTGAGTCGTGGCGCCTCACACCAAACTTCATCAAGTCCTCAAAGACTTTACATTCTCTATATTATCCATGTGCTCACATGACTGCAAGTGCTAAATCTCTAACAAATACCACTTCCCAGTGATGAGACTCCGACTGACAGCACCCACTCACCTTCAAAATAAAAGCATTAAAAGCACCTGGATCAAAATGTTATCTTCTTATTGTTGCTTTTCAGTTTCTTTTAAAGTGTCTGTGACATCATCTTTGAACTTTGCATAAAATGTCACAAGATACAGGCTCGACTTTTACAAATGACAATAAAAAGCTCATGTTTAAAAATATCAAAAAAGACTATGTGACAGTGGAGTTTATGTTCATAAATAGAAAAAGAACAGTGTAGAGTGACTGGGATTTGGTGCCAGGCTGGGATGAGAACAGCAGGTGTTCAGTAGGTGGACTGAAGAAATGCAGTCCTCCATTGTTCCACTGCTGGATTTCTTGTTTAAGAAGATACTCCTCTCTGTTATCTTCATAAACAGTTGGGATCTGTGTTTTTATGTTTTAACTCTTGTTCTTTATGAGTAGATTTGTTTCTTGTGCTTAGTTTTGTTTCATGCCTTTGTTAATCACTCCCCAGTCTGTATTCTGTTCTCCTCTGGCCCCGCCCACACTCACCTGTTCCCTGTTGTCTTCTTGTCAGGTGCTTGTCATTATGTTATTAGTGTTGTCCTAATATTCTTGTCTCTGGCCTTTGCCTTGGCCTTCCTTGTGCCTCGTTGTGCCCCCTCCCCACCATTCCTCCTCTAGTATCTGCAAGTATTTGGCTGTAATGTCAGCACTTTTATTTTTGTAAATAAATGTGTTTTTGACATCCTCATGCATGTCTGTATTCTGTGTCTGAATCCCCCACCAATCGTGACATAAACTCAGACATGACAAAAGTCACCCAGTAAAAAACTATGTCCATTAAAGCACTTCAATAAACCCATGACTTTGTATAATAAACCAGTTGGACACCAGACTGGATGAAGGAGGTAACAAACATCTTTGGTTCATCATCTCATATTGCATGACCAAACAACCTGCCTTATCGTGAATGGACTAACTCTGGCTTTGGTGACCTCTGAATAAATGAAGTAAAAGATGCATTCCTGGTCTTATTGTATGGCATCCGTGGAGTGTTTAGTATTTACCTTCCAACCAGGCGGAACCAGGGGAAGCGATCGTAAAATGGGTCACCTCCTGTCAGCGCACTTTCACTTTCCTCAGTGGTATTGTTGGGCAAATCAGCAGCACGATCGTACATCTCCCGCATGAGCGCCAGCCTCTGCCTGCAGGATGTGATGACAAACATCATGTTCAAACATTAGTTTTCACAAATGCACAAGATGTAGTTATTGAACTAACTGTGCTCCTGGGATGAACACTGAAAATATGATGAGTTGTTACAACTCTAGCTCCCTACAACTAGGGGTATAATCGACTAGTCAACTAGTCGATTCTATGTGAACTTGTGAGTTTTTGTATTTCACGTCGACTAGTTGCGCGCCCCCCTCCCCCCACTGTTCCCAACCCTATTCCACCCAATCCATCCATCCATTATCTTTTACGCGCTTCTTCCATTTTGGGTCACGGGGGTCCCAAAACCAGCAATCACTGTGCAAATGGTGGGGGACACCCTGGACAGGTCTCCAGTCCATCACAGGGACACATAGAGACAAACGAGACAAACAACCATTCACTCTCTCACTCACACCTAGAGACAATTTAGAGTTACCAGTCAGTCTAACATGCATGTTTTTGGTCTGTGGGAGGAAACTGGAGTATGTAGAGAAAACCCACGTGTGCACCAATATTCCACCCAATCCACGTGGTAAATAAAACAAAACTAAAGCAGCAGCATTTTTGCAGCTTGATGATAGTTATGCTTTTCCTTTGACTTATTGGCAGTATGATAAATGGTAGGAGCATAAATATATTTTCTTTTTTTTGTAAATAATAAATTACTTTTTTCTCTTTTTTTGGTTGCAAATATTATATAGCGTCTTGAGTTCCTATGACATCATCGACTAGTCGAAGTCGACTTGACTTTTATCATGTTAAAGAGGAACTAAACCCAAAATGAACTTTTTTTAGCTGATAAACTCCCTAGAATGTGTTTAAAATGTTATCTAGCACTATGGCTGTGTTTATTTTCACATAATTGTGCATGTATCTGTGTAAATTGGCAATATTTGGTCTAAAAACATGTTTACGGTAGTTCTATGGGTTGAACTGGTGACTTACACCTTAATTTTCTTATTTGTCCAAACGCTCATGTGTGACATGTCTGCTCATGTGTGATGTCACACAGGTGGTTCAAGCAGAGCCAATCCCCTGCAGAGATGAGAAGTGCATACCTTATATGGAAGTGCTACATTTCACTCCTGAAAAGCTTTTTCTTTTCTTTTTTTTTCTTCTTTTTTTAAAGTCCAACACCCACCATGTTTTCAAATTGCATCGCCATTAATATTTATTAGTTTATTTAAAAATAATACAGGAGCGTTTANCTGCCAAATTGAGCCTATTTCTGCAAAGTACTCATATGGTAATGCAATTACTTGATCGGTTTCAATGATCTTTGTGCCACTTTTTATGTTTTTTCCTGTCAGTAGCCTTGTGCTATACAAGTAACACATTAATAAAATGAAATAAATAAAAATATAATTATAATAATCAGTGATGGGCAGCGCTAATCCAAAAATTAGTTCCGCTATTTCTAAAGCGCTTATTAATTTATTTAGGTCCGCAATTTCAAAAGCGCTTATGTCTTGGGAAAACTAGCGGAAGCTAATTTTAAAGCGCTAAAGTGCAAATGGCGAACTACTTTTTTAAATCCAGCAGATTTGACCATTTCGTGAAACGGTTAAGCTCAGGAACCCTTGTGCTATAAAGTCAGCTAAGAAATATATTTTTTCTCAGCAAAGAAACAATTGTTTTTACCGTGTTTTCTTGTAAAGTAAGTCCTTCGTGCGGGCTCGCTTCTGTGGCCGCCATTTTGAGCAGGGCAAATGAGGCGCTGACGCGTCGCGGTGACGCATAATAGATGCGTGTTATAGATGATAGATAATTAGTTATTAGCGGTACTGTATTTTAAATAGAAAAAGCGCAAATCCGCTTATGAATTATTCATTCATTCATTCAAGTTTATTTGATCAAGGACAGTACAATAAACAATGTTACATGTTAAAAACGAAGCAACCGTTGTCTTGTACAAAGGTTTTCTAGCCACAGGCTAATTTGCAAACCCAGTCCTTGGTTGGACTTTTCTATAAAAACAGCTAAAATAAATTATAAAAAGATTTACAAATTATAAAAATTAGTAAATCCGCTAAAGCGCTAACACATTGTTTAGGTCCGCAATTAGCGGATTTGCGCTTTAGCGGGCTGGTGCCCACCACTGATAATAATAAATTAATCTGCTTGGATTTTAACATGGCCAATCACATATAACAGTAATTGTTCAGACAACTCTTTGGAACAGCCATACCAAATTTGTGGCTCAGACGACATGTTGCACAGATTTTAGCTGATCCAGTAATACGCACAATTAAAAGCATGTTTAATACTTCAAGATTTAAACTCATCACTATATTCTGACAATCATGGACGGCTGATTTGACAATGGCTTTACATCAATAAAGAAATTATTCATTATCAAAAAACTGATAAACTAACTTAAAAAAAAACCTTCACTTCCTATTTTGTCAACCATGTGGGCTGAAGTTGTACAAAGAAGAATGTGGTACTGTGGCATTGAACACATCTGGATCCAGTGGTAGCTGGGAAACTGGTTTCTTTGAGATGCAGTCAGAGTGCTGTGTGATGTCCTAACTGTAGTTATCTGTGGTCCATCATGCTCTTAAATCTTGCTGCACACACCTTTTTCACCTTTTACCTTTCACTGCAGCTGTAGCTGGCAAACACTGTGCTCTCTGTCATCTCTGTCTGTGCTCCACGCCACACTGTGGCTCACAGGGAGGAGGTTCCTCCTGTGGTCCAGCCCATGTTTTTCCTCTGCCGCCCTGTTTGTTGAAACAAGTGTGTGCTCTTTATCTAACTGTACTAACCTGGTTCCCATGTCTCTGGCTGCACCAGAAACCCCATTTTCAACACGTGCATGAACGAGCGCATGAGTGACCCCACCCCGTCCCCGACCCTTTCCAACTCTGAAATTACTGAGCTGGCTGACTCGCAGAGGGAGGGTCAAGGGGACGAGGACGAGGAGTTGGAACATTTGGAGGACCTGGATGATGATATTTTTTTGGACGAGCCGTGTTTGGAGCTCGGGGCAGAGGATGATGATGATGATGATGATGATGAGGGAGAGCTCTGCCAAGGCTCCAGCAAAGGCCAGGATCCCTTTTACGACCGCTCTCCATTATTCAGTGTAGTGGGAAGGTTGGTGAGGTTTCAGGAGCATGCAGGTGGAGGAAACTAGCTCTTTCACGCTGAGTCACAGAGTCTTCTTCTTCTGAGCGAGACCAACCAACAACACGCAATAATATCCTCATGAAGACCTCAGTCTCTTTTGAACTAGATACACATCAAATACACAGAACCACATTTTTATTACATATATTCGAGTTTTGTTTGTTTTCTATGTTGCTATTTCAGTATTCATTTATTTGTCATTTTTACGCTCAAGTAGGGGTGTAACAGTACAGTACATGTATTTAAACCAAACAACCATAGTACAGACATCAGTCAGGCAAA
>JBBPBX010045525.1:16725-26987 GCA_038048925.1 Garcialebias charrua
GGAGTTTGTGACTGTGAGCAAGTGTATACGATCTTTCCAGTGGTTTACGTGGGAAGATCGAGTGGGAGGTGTTGAGCTGAGCTCCAAACTGAGCTCCAGGCCCCGCCCATCTCTCACTGGTTGTTGGTTTGAGGTGTCTCCCAGCCAGGGGGCAGCAGACTGTTTTGCTACAGGTGCAGATGATTTAATGATTTGTTTGAAGGTGTTCACTCACAGGGCAGCAGAAGGCAAACAATGTGGGAGAGAAGTGCTGGGAGAAGTTTTACTTTATTGCAGAACTAAGGCTTGTTTCAAGAAAAAGGGAAAAAAAGGAGGAAGAAGGAGCCGGTGAGCTTAAAATTATATTGTATTTGGAGCTGTGGACTAACATGTCAAAAATGTTTATGTTCAGGTTAAAAATGTAATTTGTTAAACTTGGGACAAAGTTCAAATTGCAAATGATATGTTAAAGGGCAGTTAAAGTGTGTATTATTATGAAAGGTGGAAGCTAAAGGTAGTTTGTTAAATGTGATTTTGTGCAATTAAGGGAGCTTAGAGCTGCCAAAAAGTATGGTTACACTTATCACTGAAAAACATTTAAAGTATGTTCAATTGAATTTGGGTGTCACATATGTGGATGTGTTTTAATTGAATTTGGGTGTCACATATGTGGATGTGTTATACTTAATTGCAAGGGTAAATTTTAGTTTGAAAATGATTTAATTTTGGGAATGTGTTAAGTGATGTAGGCTTATTGAGTTACATTACTGTATCTTGAATATTTCTTGTTTGTACTCTTAGGTTTTTCACCTGTTTTGACCTCAACAAACTTTCAAAATAAAAGAAAAGAAAGGATTGATTCTTGGTCATTGAGTGAAGTCCAGTCCAAAATCTTCTAAAACAAGCTACCCTTTCAAGTGGGGGGAAACTGCAGATTAAAAACTGAAAACCACTTGACAACCACTTTATGTACCGATGTATTTAGAAACAAGGATCTTGAGCTGGTTTGCTTGGGATTTAAGGTTCATACCGGGTACCTATGATAAAGGGTTTAAACTGTGGGCAAATAAAGGTATAACAGTGATATGTAAGATGATTGAAAGGGGTAAGCTGCAGAGTTTTGAGAATCTGAGGGAAAAATTTGGATTGGAAGAGCAAGAAAAGTATCGGTACTTACAAATTAGACATTACTATGAAAAGGAGGTAAAAACTGACAACAAGCGAAATTATTGAAGTTTTTCGGAAGGCCTATGAGTGAAAAAAATGTAGAATAATTTCAACTTTATACAGAGGTCTGATGGCAGGAAAGAAAACTTCCTCACTATATATTAAAGAAAAATGGGAAAAAGAAATGCAGGAACAAAAAACTGAGGAAGAATGGTTAAACATCTGTAAAACGCAGTGTACAGCCACCAGCTCCAGGTTATGGAGAGAATTTAACTGGAAAAACATCATTAAATTCTTTATAACACCAAAACTTCAGAAGAAAATGGCATCCAGCACGCAACCGTGCTGGAGATCCAGTGGACACAGAGATGTGGACCATGTGCATATATTTTGGTCATGTCAAAAAATAAAAGGGTATTGGGATAAAATATGGCTTACCGGTACTTTGAATAAAATACTACAATATGAAATACCCAAAACATGCAAAATACTTTATTTGGGAAATATTACACACAAAATCATACAAAAAGAGGATGAATACCTGCTTCAAATATTGTTGACAGCAAGTAAAAAAGCCATCACAAGAATGTGGTATAAAGTGGATCCACCGACTGGAGCAGTGGCTGAGCACTGTGGAAGAGATATTTGTAATGGAAAAACTCACTCATAAATTAAGACTGCAAGAGGCGCAGTTTAACGAAAAGTAGGAAAAATGGACTTATTACAGAAAGAATACACCACCTTCTTAACTGGACAATGAGAGCACTGGAAAATTAACCATTGATTAAGACTGTATGTATATTGTACTTCTTCACTGCAAATATTTTAAGAAAATTGCAAAAAAAAAAAAAAAAAACTTTTTTTAGCTGGTTAGATATGATTGATAGGTACCGGCAGTCCAAGCGGCATGCGGCTGGGGTGGTTGCTGAGGCAAAAACTCGGGCGTGGGAGGAGTTCGGAGAGGCCATGGAGAATGACTTCCGTACGGCTTCGAGGCGATTCTGGTCCACCATCCGGCGTCTCAGGGGGGGAAAGAGGTACGCGACCAACACCATTTATGGTGGGGGTGGCGTGCTGCTGACCTCAACTCGGGATGTTGTGAGTCGGTGGGCGGAATACTTCGAAGACCTCCTCAATCCTACTGGCACGTCTTCCACTGAGGAAGCAGAGCCTGGGGACTTTGGGTCGGGCTCTCCAATCTCTGGTGCTGAGGTCGCCGAGGTGGTTAAAAAGCTCCGCGGTGGCAAGGCTCCGGGGGTGGATGAGATTCGCCCGGAGTTCCTTAGGGCTCTGGATGTTGTAGGGTTGTGTTGGCTTACGCGACTCTGCAATATCGCGTGGACATCGGGGGCAGTTCCCTTGGATTGGCAGACTGGGGTGGTGGTTCCCCTATTCAAAAAGGGGGACCGTAGGGTGTGTTCCAACTATAGGGGGATCACACTCTTAAGCCTCCCTGGTAAGGTCTATTCAGGGGTTCTGGAGAGGAGGGTCCGTCGGATAGTCGAACCTCGGATTCAGGAGGAGCAGTGTGGTTTTCGTCCTGGTCGTGGAACACTGGACCAGCTCTACACCCTCAACAGGGTCCTGGAGGGTGCGTGGGAGTTTGCCCAACCAGTTTACATGTGCTTTGTGGACTTGGAGAAGGCATTCGACCGCGTCCCTCGGGGGGTTCTGTGGGGGGTACTCCGGGAGTATGGGGTACCAGGCCCATTGATATGGGCTGTTAGGTCCCTGTACGACCGGTGTCAGAGCTTGGTCCGCATTGCCGGCAGTAAGTCAGGCTCGTTTCCAGTGAGAGTTGGACTCCGCCAAGGTTGCCCTTTGTCACCGATTCTGTTCATAACTTTTATGGACAGAATTTCTAGGCGCAGCCAAGGTGTTGAGAGGATCCGTTTTGGTGGCCTTAGAATCGCTTCTCTGTTTTTTGCAGATGATGTGGTCCTATTGGCTTCATCAGATCGTGATCTACAGCTTTCGCTGGAGCGGTTTGCAGCCGAGTGTGATGCGGCCGGGATGAGGATCAGTTCCTCCAAATCCGAGGCCATGGTCTTGAGCCGGAAAAGGGTAGCATGCCTTCTCCAGGTCGGGGAGGAGGTCCTGCCCCAAGTGGAGGAGTTTAAGTATCTCGGAGTCTTGTTCACGAATGAGGGAAAACTGGAGCGTGAGATCGATAGACGGATAGGTGCAGCGTCCGAATTGAAGCGGGCGCTGTACCGGTCTGTTGTGGTGAAGAGAGCTGAGTCAAAAGGCAAAGCTCTCAATTTACAGATCAATCTACGTTCCCACCCTCATCTATGGTCATGAGCTTTGTGTTATGACCGAAAGAACAAGATCTCGGATACAAGTGGCTGAAATGAGTTTTCTCCGCAGGATGTCTGAACTCTCCCTTAGAGATAGGGTGAGAAGCTCAGTCATCCGGGAGGGACTCGGAGTAGAGCCGCTGCTTCTCCACATCGAGAGGAGCCAGTTGAGGTGGCTCGGGCATCTGGTTAGGATGCCTCCTGGACGCCTCCCTGGTGAGGTGTTCCGGGCATGTCCCACCGGGAGGAGACCCAGAGGAAGACCCAGGACACGCTGGAGGGACTATGTTTCTCGGCTGGCCTGGGTACGCCCTGGGATTCCCCCAGAGGAGCTGCTCCAAGTGGCTGGGGAGAGGGAAGTCCTTACTTAAGGCTCTTGCAGAGCTGTGCGTTAATCCGAGCGCCACGCGCGTGTACTGCGCGTGGGCGGTTCACAGCAGAGCTCAGCGTGAAGCAGTGTGAAGCTCCAACGTTTTCGCTCCAAATACTTGATGTCATTTGAGCAGAAGCAGGGCGGAGCGTTTACCTACGGGACAAATTGAGGTTGCTGAATGGTCATTTGCTGACACGCCTACTGAATTGATTGACATGTCGGGTCTGAGAAGAAAAGGCAGAAGGCTGCGCAGCGGTTTTCTGTGTTTATATGTTCATAAAAAGTTTTTAAAAATACAATTAAAACAGGGAGCGCTGGTCCTTTAGCCCACACAACAGACAAGCACACCAGGAAATATTTAGAAGCTGGCGCATCCACGTTGGACATGACTTTAGTTCGTGTAAGGGGTTAATGAGGAGGTCAATATTAATACTGACCTCTTTACCTTAATTAATTTACTTATTCAGATTGAATAGTAAATTCACGGATTCTCTTCTTTTTCAGTTTACCCAATATTTCTGTGATCTTTATGATGGATAAATAAACAGAGCCATTAAGTGACAATGGACATTGACTTAGTTTGATATGTCAAAGAGACACTATCATTTATTTAAAATAAATCAACTAAATTAACACCATTACACTTGATTGACATGATTTCACTTTCTTTCAATTCAGATACGTCAGCACACTTAAATTTAACACAACAGACTTCAATATTGGATGTTAACATATTTAGTCTGTGGGCTCTTCAGCTTAATATAGTTTCCAGCTTAGATTGAGAGAAAGATAGGAGGAAAGATTTAAGAAGAATTGGGAGGTTAAGAGAGGAAGTTTATCTTGCATTTATGAAACCAGATGACACTCTTCCGTACGCGTCCAGCTAAGATATCATCACACCTCCAGTAAGCAAACAGCTGCTCCTTTACCTTAAGACGTCCGCCTTGGTTCTGGCAAAGAGCTGTGGTCAGCCTTGGACTGACGAGTCGTCGGTCCCGCAAGTCCAAGCTGGACTCCAGACGTGTTTACCTTGTCGGTGTCGGTGATACTCGCTTTCGTCGGCAGAAGCCGTGACAGTCGTGGTTTCTTGGCTCAAGATAATTTATTCCAGGAAGGAATAACAAACGCTCGTTCGAGGTGGACTCATAACAGCCTGTTATCAGTCCTTAGCTGAAGACGCAGGTCGTTAGCTCTTGACCAAAACGTACTCAGCTCCTTGGGAAAGTTCACATCTCTCTGGAAGTTCCCAGCAACTCTGAAGCGTTTCAGCACAGCTTAGACTAGTACTTAAGGAAGGACCAGTCGAGGAGTTCAGTTGTCTTATCAAACCCAAGGTTACAAGCAGCAGCAGAGGGAGATTTGTTTAGGAAAAGACAGAGAAGCTGGAGCCTTGTTCATGAAAAACAACGGATTAAACTGTCTTCTTATTTCTAAACAAAACAGTCGGGTCTCTGTGACCCGAGATTTCACCTTTAACACCGCAGTGAACACAACTCTTAAAGAATAACACAGCTTAAAAGCACACATCATGAAAATGACAAAAGTTATTCTTTTGATCACATCAGCCTAAAATCAAAGATAGAAATAGTCTCTTTTTGGTGACTATGTTATCAGATTATAGCTAAATGAATGATTTTGTAGTAAATGTCTTGCTTTACTGAGAGGTCAGTAAAGGTCATCACTGGACAGTTCAAAAGTACACAGGTGTCTTAAAAGTGGACAAGGTCATGCCCACTACATCTCCCCCCTTTTGGAAGCCATCGCCAGTCCTTGGGGATGGGGTCCAACACGAAAGGAAACCTTGAACTGTCTTTGATCTTGAAGTAATCCAGCAAGTGGAAAAGAAAAATCAAAAATTATAATCCCATAAAGTTTTTGGAAATTCCATACTGTTCGGAGGTAATCCCATTGCGAAAAGCTTTTAATCCTTCGGAAAACAAAGTCTGTTAACTCTTGGAAAACAAAGTCTGTGATCCTTTGGGAAACAAAGTCTTATAATCCACAGCGGTAATTCCATAGCAGTAATTCCACAACGATTAGTTTTGTTGATTGATCAGCACCAATTGTTTTCATAATCAGCATGTAGAGGGGATCCCTCGATTGACGCAGAGGAGGCGACCCTTGGATGGAGGTTGAAGACCAAGCGTTGGAGCTGCAGGTCCCACATCGAAGGTTGTTGGCTGGTTGGTTTCCAGTCAGTGCCACTCTGGTTCTATGTGTCATGCAATTATGTGGATTTTTAAGGTGGGCTTATGATTGGGATTTTACATTAAGCCTTACCTATATGCACCTGGTATGTAAGCTATCATGGTTTAGATCAGCTACACTTACCAATTAAGGGGTGGATCAATTCTGTAAATTTAGATATAGGGATTTGTACCTATAAAATTTTGGAGGGCTTCTGTAACGAAGGCCTCTAATTCCAAACTATTCCTCCATTCATTACTTAGTTTAGGTTAAACTAAAATAGAAAAATGAAATATAGTTTGATCTAAATGTCTGTTGTCTTTTAGACGAACGACGTAGGATTTGGTGTTCCTAATAAATTTTTAAGTCTATGGCGAGACTCATCAAAATGAATAGATAATCTAGAATAGAAACGATCGAATCGGTTCAATTTAGAAATTGTGAGACCAGTGTAGTTTATGGTACCTTGGGTAGCTTTAAACTACATTGACTCTTCAACGATTGCGATTTAACAAAATGAACTGCATGTTGGCATAGTTAAATCCATATCATTCATTAACCAATGTTAATATAAAACCTTTTTGGCTGGGAGTGTTCAGAACCAAACAGTATCTCAACTAATGACAACAGTAATGACTAAACAACAAGGAAACAACGTTTCACTGCTTCGACACACTCTTGTCGTCAGATTCCAAAGTGCAACACACAAGAAAACAGGTCTCAACTTTATGACCGAGGTCAAATTAAATCTCGTGGATTTAAACGGTTGTTAAGGTTAGTTTTTTGTTGTGGGTTTTAGGCTTAGCGTTTCTAAGTTCAAATTGGACAATGCGACTTATAGGGTGGGAAATACGGTAGTTTAAACCTGATTAGTTTATTTACTAACTTGTGTTTGGACGACCTTATTATCCCATGAAGTCGGTGAGTTTGTGAGATCTTTGTCTTTTGTGGAGTCATTGAACGCCTTGTAAGGTTTGATCTGATTTCGATGTACCCATTTAGCAATTGGCTCTTTGCGGCCTTTGCTGATTTTGATTTCGTAGACGACTGAGGACACTTTGTCTGTTATCAGATGAGGTCCAGTCCACCTGGGCATTAGTTTGCGGGCGAGAGTTCCGGTCTCGGACCCTCCTTTCCCGGTTGCTGGGGCGAACGTATAGTACCAGACTCTGTCTCCCACTTGGAGTTCATTGTGAGAGGCCTTCTGGTCGTAGTACGCCTTGCGTCCTTCAGCGGATTTTTCCAGGTTTTTCTGGGCGAAAGCAAAAGTGTTTCTGAGGTGTACATTCAAATCTTTCATGTATTGTTGTGTAGTGTAGGCTGTCGCCATGGCGGCGTCGCCTGGTTGGTACAACAGGTGTAGAGGGAGAGTCATTTGTCGACCGGTCATCATCTCGAAGGGAGAGATGCCAGTTGATGTGTGTGGAGTGGCTCTTATGGCCATGAGGACCAGAGGGAGTTTCACGTCCCAGTCCTTGTGGTTTGCAGCCACGTATTTCTTCAAAATACTCACCACAGTTCTGTTTGCTCTCTCTACTTGGCCTGAAGCCTGTGGGTGGTAGCCGACATGAAAGTTGGCCTTGACGCCTAGCGTCTTCCACAGTTCTTTCATCACTTCACCTGTGAAGTGTGTACCTTGGTCTGAGTTCACCCTAAGGGGAAGTCCAAACCTTGAGAATATATGATTCATTAACAACATAGCAGTGGTTTGTGCTGTGTCGTTAGGAGCTGGTAGGCATTCTACCCATTTGGTGAATGCACAGGTTACCGTGAGAAAATATTTATTTCCTCTAGAGCTCTTAGTGAGTGGTCCAACCCAGTCGATCTGGAGGTCAGACCATGGGAATGCAATGCCTCTGCTTTGCAGTGGTGCTCTGTGAAGTGGTCTGGTTGGCTGAAACTGGCCACAGACCACGCACCCTTCAATGTAGTCCTTGACATCCTTTTTCATTCCAGGCCAATAGGCAATTTGTTTTAATGCCGTCAGCGTGGCTTTATCTCCTTTGTGTCCTGCGGACGGGAGATCATGGGCATGGACTAACATCACCCCCCTTTGGTCATGGGGAACCACGAACACAGGTGAGGACGTTGGTCCATGAGCGAAAGTTAAGATGCCCTTGATTAGTTTTAGCTGTTTGCGCAGCTGATAGAGGACCTTAAGGTCTGGATCGGAATCCAGGTCGTCTTTAGACGGACTATTTTTGTTCGGATCAGTCAGGTACAGTATCATGGAGTTGATAGCAGGATCCGACTTCTGTAGTTGGATGATGTCTGGGTCAGTCAGTGCGGGTCGTACAGAGACTGCGTTGTCAGCAGGTCTGGTTGCGGCCTGTGCACGTGTGACTGCCATAACCCTGACTGAAGGTTGTGTTTGCAGAGTCTCGATTAACCAGGAGGGGTCGAAGGACCATAGAGGACCTTCGTCGGCTCCTTCCTTGGCTAAGGAATCTGCAATGTCATTGTAGTGCTTGTCATCGCCTGGGACTCTAGAATGCCCTGGAACTTTCTTCCAGTAGATCTGTAAGTCGTGTGATGTCACCAAGTGATCACACGCTATGAAAAGCTCTTTGTGTTTGACCACTTTTCTGTCGCTTGTTAGGAAACCGTTCAGTTTCCACACAGCGAGGTGACAAGCGAAACTCAAACGAGCATAGTTAGAGTCAGTGCAGATGACTAGCGTCTTGATGGAGCGTTCTACTACCATCTGGAGAGCTATTAGGATTCCTGCAATCTCAGCGTACTGAGAAGTCTGAGATCCTAATTTGTAGCTGAAAGTTATCTGCTCTTGGTCTTGGAGGAGGACCCCTCCAACACCTGCTCTGCAGATTTTGTCGCGGAGGAATGAAGATCCATCCACGTACAATGTTGTCATATCTTTGCAGATATTGTCATCAAAGAAGTGGTGATTCGGGTCTTCAGTTACTGGGGGTTTTACCTCAACCGGCGGCTGGGTGGCTGGTACATCTTGTGTACACTTCTGGCAGATTGCCAAGTCCGTCCCCAGATGTGACTTCTTGTTTTGACCATAACGTATGTCTAGGTTAAAACTTTGAAGCGCCATGAGCCACGTTGCAACACGTGAGTTTGTCACCACACCATCTCTGATGCGTTCACTGTTAAGAAATGTCACCGGCTGGTGTTGTGTTTCCACAATGATCTTCTGTCCACCAATGTAGCTGGAGAAATGTTTAACTGCCCACACTGTGGTCAGTAAAGCTTTCTCACAGTCTGAGAATCTCAACTCGGGGCCTGCCATCGTTTTGCTGGCATAGGCTACTACACGTTTGTCTCTGTCGTGTATCTGGTACAGACCTGCACTTATGCAATGAGCTGAGAAGCCCACTTCCAAGTAAAACTCTTTGTTGTAGTCTGGGTAGACTAAACAAGGGGCTGACTTGATCCTGTTTATAAGAGCGTCCATTGCCTGTTGCTGTTTGTCAGTCCAAACAAATGGTACGTCTTTTTTAAGGAGTTCAGTCAGTGGTTTCGCAAGGTCCGCATAGTTTTCGATGAATTGGTTCGAGTAGTTACACACGCCCAGAAAACTTTGTAGTTCTTTGAGATTGGTGGGGACTTTGAGATTGTCGAGGCCTTGGGTGCGAGTCAGCTGTGGTTGTACTCCGTCAGGACCTACAAGTAGGCCAACGTAGTCCACTTTGGTTCTGCACCATTGGCATTTTGACAGTGATATTTTAGCACCAGCAGTTGTCAGCTGATTCAGAACGTGGTCGATCTCAGCCAAATGTGAGTCCAGTGTTGGCTGCCTCAAAAGGACATCGTCCACGTAGATCAGTGTTCCACGCTCGTGGGCGTCTGGACATGCTTTGTTCAAGAAGATGTTGAACTCTGCAGGTGAGTTAGCGTAGCCAAAGGGACACCTGTTAAAGGTGTATTGACGGCCACCAAAAGTGAAAGCTAGTTTGTACTGGTCCTCGGCGCGCACAGGGATGGTCCAAAAACCAGAGGCGACGTCGAGGGTCGAGAAGTACTTACCATTGGTGACCTTGGGCAGTTCCTGTTGGAGTTGCGTCATAGGCCATCTGGATAAGGGAACTTGTTTGTTTAGCTTTCGGTAGTCTATAGTGAGTCTCCACTTACCATTTGGTTTTAACACCGGCCATAAAGGCGCAGAGTAAGTGCTGTTACAGTATCGGATGATACCTTTTTCTAACAGGTCATTAATGATTTCTCTGATAGGTTGATGTGCTGCCAGAGGAATCTTGTACTGTCTGACAAATGCAGGGGGAGCATTAGGC
>JBBPBX010045526.1:0-26985 GCA_038048925.1 Garcialebias charrua
TTTTCATACTTTTATACTATTGTGAAAAAACTCAGGACAGTGTTACACTTTTACTATTTTATGCTTATGTTTATTAAATGTTTTAGTGTTTAGTGTTTAGATGGTTACTGTTGCACCGAGGGACTGAGAGAAACGCAATTTCGGTCCTGTGTATGTCCTGTACATATTGCAGTTCTGACAATAAAGTTGACTTTGACTTTGAAATATATCAAGTTCACACGAGAAGATGTAAAAAATGGCAGGTTGGCTTTCTTGGACTGTGAGGTCTCAGTTTCTGATAGAGGAAATTTGCAAACTGAGGTGTACCGCAAACCCACCCACACAGACCAGTATTTACAGTTTGACTCCCATCACCCTCTGGAACACAAGTTAGGAGTCATCAGGACTCTGTACCACAGAGCAGCCAGACAGAAGGAGAAATCACACACAAAACAGGCTCTAGAGAAATGTGGATATCCTAACTGGGCCTTCCTGAAAGCAGAGAAGAAACCCAAACAGGACTCTAGCCAGCCATCAGGTGAAAAGAAGGAACCCAGACCCAGACCAGTGGTCATTCCGTATGTTGCGGGAGTTTCAGAGACATTGAGACGTTTATTTTCTAAACACAATGTCCCAGTGGCTTTTAAACCCCAAAATACATTACGGCAAAGACTGGTTCATCCCAAAGATCCAGTCCCCCGGCACAAACAGAGTAATATTGTGTATGCTGTTCAGTGTCAGGAGGGCTGTGATCAGTCTTACATCGGGGAAACTAAACAGCCACTGGCCAAAAGGATGGCCCAGCACAGAAGATCAACATCATCAGGTCAGGACTCTGCGGTCTACACTCATCTCCAGGCCAGCGGTCACTCTTTCAGGGATGAAGATGTTCACATCCTTGATAGAGAGGAACGATGGTTTGAGAGAGGAGTAAAGGAGGCCATCTTTGTGAAAAGAAACCGTCCATCATTAAACAGAGGTGGAGGCCTCCGGGTTCAACTGTCCCCCACTTACAATGCTGTTATTGCTAGTATCACTCAGCCCTCTGTGAATAGCAAACAACCATCAGGGTGTTAACGATCCATCGTCAGGCTGATGGTCCTCCTTGATCATGTGAGCAGCTGGTTTCAGGCTGTCATCAGCCAACTGGTTGATCCACTGTGGGAGGGTGCTATTTATAAGACTGAGCTGAATACAGCTTCTCAGACTGAGGAAATCTTTCGGACGAAAGACGAAACGTTTCTACAGTTTTTTTGCTTAGTTGTTTTTAAATGTCCAGAGGACCAGACTTAGCTTTTTTGGATTTTTCTACCTGGATTATTGAGCATGCATCAGGGTATTTTATTAACTAATTATTGGATTTGGTACCTGTATAATTGAGCATGAACTTTCTTGTCTTGAACCACTTTGGCTGCCTGCCTGGGAGGAGTCGACGAGAGACAGGACGGCCCCCAGAAACCATCCTGGCTCCAGCAAACTGGTTGGTCTACTTAAGGTGTTTACTTCTTGGTGGGGGAAACGGTTTGCTGGAAGTCCTCTGACTGATGAATCCCTCCAGATAGAGGGTGAAACGTTTCTATAAAAAAGAAACTGTCCAGATGACCCGACTGAGAATTATTGGATATTTTACAGTGTTTCCCCTAGTTAACTTGCCATGGCGGGGTGCTCATCTCATCCATGATTTTTGTTGACGGGGGGACGAACACATGTCTAAGCGCTGCTTGTATTAACGGTTTTTGAGTGAGGGCGGGGGGCGTTCAGCATGAGGGAAGAGGCAACGCGAATGCTGAGCCTGTATTTCGCACCGCTAGCTTAGCGCTATGTCCGTGCGGGGTGGTTGGGTGGGGGGGCAAGTTCGGTTTGGTAGGCGGGTTGCTCAGTTCTGTTGACGTGGTGGGGCACCCCGCTTGTATAATGGTAGGGGAAACACTGTTTTATTAACTGTTTTGTAGGAATGAACACATTTGTAACATTCATTCAAAATATGCCTTTTACTATTAACAAATCTGTAGCATTTTTTAAGAACCTATTAAGAATAAAATCTTCCAATCAAGCCCTGTTTGCACTAACTGTTGTGTTTGTAACATTTCATAATAACTCTTAACTCTTGCTGATACAAAATATCAGTAATGTAATATAATAAACAAAATGCTTGTGAAGATTCTCAGTCATCAAGAACATGATAAAATAAAAAAAGGCGTTCAATACAGAAACAACTGGACTTTATTGGTAACAGAAGACGTTTCGCTTCTCATCCAAGAAGCTTTCTCAATCCAAAGAGCAGACAGTGTGAGAGCCAGGTTTTAAAGGGTTGAGATAAGATGCAGCATACCTATTTAAATTTACAAATCACACCTCACACCCTAACAGTAGGGGTTTCTTAAGGTCTTTTTTAGTCTGAAGGCTCCGGCAGAGCTCAGCGTACGACCTGTACGCTGCTCTAGGCGCGTATTCTATGCGTACGCGTTCACTGGCACAGCTCTGCGTTCGTTCTCGCGTTAAATGCTCGCGTTTTCGCTCCAAATTCCTGTTGTAATTTGAGCAGCTGCGCGCAGAGCGTGTACCTACGGGACAAACTGAGGTCGCTGATTGGTCATTTGCTGACACGCCTACTGAAATGATTGACAGGTCGCGTGGGAGTCAAAAAAAAAAGGCATGAGCTGGCTGGCTGCAGCCGATGCGGTGTTTCTAAACTTTATATGTTAATAAAAAGTTCTAAAAAATAAAAATTAAAACAGGGAGCCATGGTCCTGCAGTCCACAGCCCACCAGGAAATATTTAGAACGTCGCACAGCCAGGTAAGACATGAGTTATTATTCGCTCGTGACAAATTCATTCATTTCAGTCATGGAGTTAATGGAGGAGGAAGCGATTACTTGACTTTTGGCAAAAAAAAAAAAAGAAAAGTCCAGATCACAGATGAAGAAGGGGAATTTAATTCATTTGTGTAACATACAAAACAGTCCCGCGCCGGGCAGTTTATTGTGAGACAACGCGCATCGCATACGCGGTCGTAAAATTTGAGCTTTGCGCGTTCGTGCCCTGCGGGGCTACGCTTGTGCCTCTGCGTACGTACGTCGTATAGCGGCGTGCGGCCATACGCAGAGCTCTGCCGGGGGCTTAATTCACAGACGAGGCTCCTCTGTTCCCATCAGGTGTGAAAATCGTCTGGGAATCAGTCCTAAGGCTGCATTATACGTTTTTGAAAGTTGGAATCTGAGACCTCCTACTCTGTTAAGAGAAGGCCTCTCCCTCCTAACATAAACAGCTTCCTTCACACCCCTCTCAAACCACCTGTGCTCTTGGTCCAAAATGTGCACATTCTGGTCCTCAAAAGAGTGTCCCTTGTCCATGAGGTGGAGGTGAACAGCAAAGTTTTGTCCAGAGGAGGTGGTTATCCTGTGTTGGGACATTTGTCTGTGAATAGGTTGTTTAGTTTCCCCAATGTAGTGGTCTGGACAGTCCTCGCTGCACTGGACCGCGTACACTACACCACTCTGTTTGTATGTGGGTGTTTTGTCCTTAGGGTGGACCCGCCTCTGTCTGAGAGTCCTGCTGGGTTTGAAATGTACTGGGATGTTGTGTTTGTTGAAAATTGTTCTGAAATTCTCTGATACTCCAGCCACATAAGGGATAACAATGTTTTTTCGTCTATTCTACCTTTTCTGTTCATTGTTGTGTTTCATAGATTTCCTTGCTGACTTGACAAAAGCCAAGTTAGGATTTTCACATGTTTGGAGAGATTTTTCTACGCGTTTCTGTTCCTTTTCCTTCCCTTCTGTCTTCGTGGGGATGTGTTCGGCCCGATGCTGTAAAGTTCTGATGACAGAGAGTTTGTGTTCCAGTGGATGGTGAGAGTCAAACAGAAGATACTGGTCTGTGTAGGTTGGTTTTCTGTAAACTTCAATGTTGAGACTGTCCTCTCTTTCCATGTGAAACCAAACAGTCCAAAAAAGGCAGCTTGTTATCGTTTGCATCCTCTCTGGTGAACTTGATGTTGTTGTCGACTGAGGTAATGTGTCTGGTGAACGCTTCCACTTCCTTGGCTTGGATTTTGACCCAGGTATTGTCCACATATCGGAACCAATGGCTTGGAGTTGTCCCCTCATAGGAGTTTAGGGCTCTCTGTTCCACTTCCTCCATGTAGAGGTTGGCAACAATGGGTGACACTGAGGATCCCATGGCACAGCCATGCTTCTGTCTGTAAAAACTGTCATTGAACTTGAAATAAGTGGTGGAGAGGCAGAGATCCAGCAGGGTGCAGATCTGGTCTGGGGTGAAGTTGGTCCTTTTGTCCAAATCCTGGTCTTGTAGAAGTCATTTTTTGACAGTTTTTACTGCTTCAGAAATGGGTATGCAAGTGAAAAGGGAAGTCACATCATACAATACAAGAGTTTCTCCCGGAGTAAGCTTCAAATGTTGAACTTTGTTGGCAAAATCAATGGAGTTCTTTATGTGATGAGGTGTGTTTCCAACAAGTGGAGCTAAAATACCAGCCAGATGTTTAGCAACATTGTATGTCACTGAGTTCATGCTGCTGACGATGGGTCTGAGAGGTATATCTTCTTTGTGTATTTTTGGAAGTCCATAAAGACAGGGAGTGGCTTCCCCCGGGTACAATCTATAATACAATGATCGATTGTTTTCTCCTTCTCAAGTTTTTGCAGATAATCTGTGACTTTCTTTTTAAATGTGTTAGTTGGGTCCCTCTTCAGGGGCTCATAGGTGTTCCTGTCGCTCAGTAGTGTAGTTATTTTTTCCTGGTAATCAAAAGAGTAATGACTACTGTGCATCTTCCTTTGTCAGCTGGTAAAATGATGTTTTGGTCCTGGTTGAGTGATGTTATAGCTTTCCTTTCCTACGGTGTAAGGTTTGAAGGAGGCAGTTTGGCACTGGAGAGGGTAGCTGATATTTTCATTGTGAGTTGTTCTGCCTCTGCTTCTGTCAAGTTGTTGTTCCTAATCGCAGATTCAGTGGCCGTGATTAGCTCCACAACAGGTATTTCTTGTGGGGAGATGGCAAAATTCAGTCCTTTTGCAAGCACATTTTTCTCAGGTTGTGTCAAGGCCCTGTTAGACTAATTTCTAACCCACTGTTTCTGAGTATTTGTGTTGGCGACAACCTCCTTATCTTGACTGATGGTTTGTGATGAGAAAAACGCTCTCTGTTGTAGTTTTAGAAACTTACTTTTTTAACGTTCCTTGCTTTTTTGATGCTGTGAGAGCTGGGCCTTTTCAACAAAACAAGATACTTCTTCCAACAGATGTAATGATACAAGAGTAGACAGCTTCTGGAGGGTCTGATCCATTTTGAGTGAGATAGATTCAATAGTGAAGTGGATCTGTCTTATTCTCTCACTGAACAGCTTGTTTTGAGCTTTCAGAACAATTCCTTCTGCTCTATATCCTTTGATTGTGGAGTTGAGTTTTAAACTGCTGGGGGTGAGTTTTTCTTGTCTGCATCTCAGACTGAAACAAAGATGGTTCCTGTAGTCTGCAAACTTCCTTGACATCTTCTCAAACTCCAGCACTGCTCCTAGGGCAGAGGTGGCCATAACGTCGATCGCAATCTACCGTTCGATCGCGGAGGCATTACTGATCGATCGCAACGTGACATTATTATTATTTTATTTTTTCCGTAGCGTGACATTAAAAAATTGTCAGCCTATCAAACATCCCGTTACTTGATTGACATACAGGGCAACCAATCAGATGACAACTGAATCTCGAGTTTTAGCCTATCAAACATCCCGTCACTTGATTGACATACACGGCAACCAATCAGATGATGAGCTTCAGGTCATCGCTCATGCGTAAAAAAAATGACGCGAAAGCGAAACGCAGCAAAACATACAAGCGAAAACAATCACATTTTGGACTGTTCATGGAAAATACGACGTCGAATTCCCACAGAAAAGCCAGCTGAGAAAGAGAAAGGTGGAGGAACTAAAATCCCAGTTGTCCGGAGCAGTCATTTTTCACTCACCCAACTTCCGGGTGCTCACCGAAGCATTGTTCCAGGTGAGTGACGCTGTGATGTTTCTCTGCACGTTTAAGAAACATACTGGTTGGGAGTTGACGTTGCTTTATTATTCAAATCATACAAGATACTTTTCATAGAGCATAACCTTGACTTCTCTGCACTTTTCCCTGTCCCGTAGCGCGCGCGTTTGTGTCACACTCTTTCGCAGTGCGTTCAGGGACAATCTGTAACATAAATGCATAAGCACCGCTGTATACATTAAATCTCGCCGTACCAGAAGAGCCATTTTTATGCCTTTGTTCACTAAGGGCCAGTTTACACGGCGCATATTTTGAGTGTAACCGCTACTTTCTCTTTGCGACTTTGCTTATCGCCTACACGACGCTGCTGGCCCCCCTCGATGACACCGATACTTTTCTGACCCTGCTCTCAAGGTGGAACTTTTTCGCAGACCCCCCGCTGATAATGTAAACATCTCCCGTGGAGCTTTTGTTTGAACACATGCACGCAGCACGCACGCGCAGACAGCCGGCATTTTAACAATGGCGGTGGACTGGACAGTGGACACACGCACCACTTTCTGAACTATAGCTGATGGAATATATTTTGATTCTCATATTTAATTATTCTACACCTTACCTGCATCTGTGTTGGAAGAGAGCCAGCTGCCTGGATCCAGTTGTCGCTGTTAACGAGGCAGTCGGACATTTCACGTGTCACGCTGCACTATAACATACTAAATGTGCTATATATTAACAGTTTAACAATAATAAACAGTATTTATGTTAGCGTGGGAGATATTTACATTTATCTGAGCTAAATGAAGCTATCTGGACTCGTTACGTCATGCCTAACATGCTGCATGTTGAAAATGAAGACACCAGGTTGATTTTTAATTTATTTATTTATTCAACACCACAAACTCATGTCACAAACACTGAGAATTAAATTGAACACTTTTAAAAACACGTTAACCGAACTTTAATGAACTGGACTCTGTTGTTTTCATCCTGGTGGACACTGGACCCACATCCGAACCGGTTCCGCTTCGTGGAACAGCTTCGACCTCGCAGGAAAAAAATAAAAATAAAACCTCAGTTGGTTGTTCTGTGATCGAACTAAACACAAGGAAACATTATTAAGAACATGTTTACCTTGTAGCGCTGCTGTAAATCAGCTGATTCTCACGGACTAAAGTCAGACATGTTGACTCGGTTCCGGTCCAGTCAGCAACTGGTGCGCAGATGAAGCGGCCCCACTTGGTGTCAAATCTGTTGACTCTTATCCAAATTCCAGCTTTAACTTGTTGTTAACTTGTTGACAACAACTTGTAGTAGCTGAACTTTTAGCCAGAGAGGAAAACAGGCTGCCTCGTGTGCTCTGTTTACCTCAGGCAGCAGTGGCACGCATGCGCAGTAGTGAAGGTTCCAAAAATCACAGCGCCATCTAATGGCCCAGCATGGTAACTACAGTAAATTCATGAGTACGGGGGGTGGGGGGGAGAGAGTCGTATCCACAGAATTCGCCCATGTCAACGCAAAACTTTCAACCTAATTAACATACCCAAAAGTTGCGTTTCCCCCATACAGTGTCCGAGTAAACAGGGCCTAAATTAAACTTGTCCGGAGCTATAACAACCTGCTACAACTGTGGTTATCAAATGGTGGCCTGTGGACCACTTTAGATTTGCTGGAGGGGGCGTTTGTAGAGATGACATTTATTAAAGTAAAAAATATCTACCGGTAATGATTTTTTAACATTTATTAAAGTAAAAGACCAGATTCGTATAAAGAAGGGGAGTGGGGATCAGTTTCTACCATCTTTTTTTAAATAAATAAATAAATAATCTATATTGCTGTCACCACCACCGGGCACATCATGTGGTCCCTGCGGGCGACCAGGTGCCCGCGGTCACCACGTTGGTGACCCCTGATTTATTATATGTGTTGTGCAATATTGGCTTATTCAGTTATGCAAGGTACATAAACATACTTTGTACATAAAAAGAATCCTTAATACATTTAAAGATAATTATATGTTTTGCATTTTTGTATTGGGTAGATCATTTTGAATTGGTTGTTTTATAAGTAGCTCGCATGCTGAAAAAGTGTGAGCACCCCTGTCCTAGGGTATCCTTACCAAAATGCTTAGCAATATGCTGGTAAAGATTCTCAGTCATCCAGGACATGATAAAATAAAAAAAGGTGTTCAATACAGAAACAACTGGACTTTATTTGTAACAGAAGACATTTAGCTTCTCATCCAAGAAGCTTTCTCAATTCAAAGAGCAGACAGTGTGAGAGCCAGGTTTTAAAAGGCTGAGATACGATGCAACATACCTATGTAAATTGACAAATCACACCTCACACCTTAACAGTCGGGGTTTCTTAAGGTCTTTGTTAGTCTACAGGTTCATGGAAGGGACTTGAGATTCCTAAAGTACTCAATCATAGGATCCCACATACTGTGGAATCCTTTTGTTGAGCCTCTAATGAAGTATTTAATTTTCTCTAATTTTAAGAAAAACATTAGCTCAGTGAGCCAGATTGAAACTTTGGGTGGTTCAGAGGATTTCCAATGCAGGGCTATATTTCTACGAGCTATCAAAGAAGCAAAGGCAAAAACGTTCTTCTTATCAACAGTTAATGTAGATTCTTCAGTCAACACTCCGAATATTGCCATTTCTGCAGACGGCTTGATCTTGGTATTAAACGCATCATTTAGTGTTTTACAGAAAGATGACCAAAATTCAGTTAATTTTGGGCAAGTCCAAAACATATGGGTCATATGTGCTGGGGCAAGGTGACACCGCTCACATCTATCATCAATGTCATTATATATTCTAGAGAGTTTCGACTTAGTAAAGTAGGTTCTATGAAGGACTTTGAATTGTATCAAGCTAAGCCGTGCACAAGATGAAGTTTCATTGATTTTTTTCAGAGCACTGTCCCAAAGATCACCAGAAACCATAAATCCCAGTTCCTCAGACCACACATTTCTAAGCCTGTCTAATTTCGATTCATGAAGAGAGGTAATTATGTTAGAAATGTTTGCTATGTGTTTCTTAATATGCATGGGGTTACATAAGATTTTTTCAAGTCCCGAGTCTGCTGGAGATGTAGGAAAAGTTGGGCTCTGGCTTTTAATAAAATGACAGACTTGAAAATATCTGAATAGATCATGTTTTTGTAGGTGGAATTTGGACGAAAGGACACTGAAACTAGCAAAAATACCATCTACAGTATATAGAAACTGTCACACGTATCCAAACCATTCCTCCTCCACAAAGCAAAGGTATGATCCATTCTAGCTGCAGGGAAAAGGTGGTTATGACAAATAGGGCTGTATAAAGAAAATTCCTTTAAATTAAAATGTTGTCTGAATTGTGTCCATATTCTAAGAGAGGAAGATACAACAGGATTAGAAGTGAATTTAGAGGGTGAAAATGGTAATCCAGTGGTGATCAAAGCAGAAAGTGAGGTGGTGCGGCAGGAATTTGCTTCAATCCTACACCAATCCAATTGTGGATTTTGATACCAATATATGATTTTTTGAATATTAGATGCCCAATAATAATTTCTTATGTTGGGTAAAGCCATGCCCCCCTTCTCTCTAGGCCTTTCCAAAAACTCTCTACGAATCCTTGCATTTTTATTTGCCCAAATAAAAGAGGAGAGCATTTTATTTAGGGATTGAAAAAAGGATTTAGTCAGAAATATTGGAATACACTGAAATAAATATAGCAGACAGGGTAACACGTTCATTTTTATGCAGTTAATTCTTCCTGGAAGAGATAAAAAGAGATTAGACCATCTCTTAAAATCAGCTTCCAATTTAAGCAAAAGAGGTTTAAAGTTATTTTCATAGAGATCGGAAAAGGCACGGGTGATATGTATACGATAAGTATTTAAATCCAGATTTTGATATTTGAAAAGGGAGTGCAATGTCTGGTAATTGAAGTGCCAAATCATTAATTGGAAAGCATTCACTCTTAGAAAAATGTAATTTATAACCCGAGAAATTCCCAAAGTCATTGAGGATATTAACAATATTAGGGATAGATGATAATGGGTCAGAAATGTATAGCAGTAAGTCGTCAGCATATAAATAAATTTTATATTCAGTATCAAACCTACGGATACCAAGGATATTAGAAGTTGATCAAAATTTTATTGATAGGGGCTCAATAGCTAAGGCAAATAAAAGTGGGCTAAGAGGGCATCCCTGGCGTGTACCCCTCGAGAGAGAAAATAGGTGAGAATATATCTTATTTGTTATTACTGATGCTTTGGGTGATATATATAATAAACGTATCCAGGTTATAAAATTCAAACCAAAGCCAAACTTTTCCAATACAGTAAATAAGTAACTAAATTCTATTCTGTCAAATGCTTTTTCCCGCGTCTAGAGAGACAACTACTTCAGGAGTCTCACCAGATGCAGGAGAATGGATAATATTTAAGAGTTTGCGAATATTTGTAAAGGAGTGTTGATCCTTTATAAAACCGGTTTGATCTGATTAGATGATATTGGTTATAACATTCTCAAGTCTTGAGGCTAGTAGTTTGGCCAGAATTTTAACGTCAACATTGAGCAAGGATATAGGTCGATATGACCCACATTCTTTCGGGTCTTTGTTAGGCTTTAAAAGAAGTAAAATGGAAGCCTCTGTTAGATTTTGTGGTAGATGGTTCTGGTTGAAGGAGTGATAAACATCTCCAGTAGTAAGGGAGCAAGTTGGGAAGAAAACTTCTTATAAAATTCAACGGTGAAACCATCTGGCCCAGGTGATTTGCCACTCTGCATTTTATGAATGGAGTCAGAGATCTCTTGTAATTTTATGGCCTCTTCAAGGCTATCTTTGACTTCTGTGTCTACTTGAGGTATATCAATGTTATCTAAGAAGGATATCATTTCAGATTTATCTTGTGGAGAGGAAGAAGTATATAACTTGGAATAGAAATCTCTGAAAGTGTTGTTTATCTCTATTGGGTCTACAGTCAAGGAATTTGAGATGATGCGTATCTGAGGTATAAGATGAGACATTGGTTTACATTTAAGTTGATAAGCCAAAAGGCGGCCTGCTTTATCTCCATGTTCGTAATATTGTCCTTTCAGCCAAAGTTGATGTTTTTCAGTCATTTCTGTTGACAATAAGTCATATTCGGTTTTCAGTGTAATCCTATCTTTATATAGCTCAGGCGTTGGGGTAGTAGAGTATTGCAGATCAATTTGTTTTATTGATTCCAGGAGTTCTTTTGTTTTTTGTTTTCTTTCCCTATTACGTGAGACAGAATAAGAAATGATTTTCCCTCTTATAACTACTTTAAGTGTTTCCCATAACGTAGATGGTGATATTGAATCAGATCTGTTAAAGTATAGAAACTCATCAATTTATTTACTAATGAATTCACAGAAATCTATGTCTGATAACAGGGATGTGTCTAATCTCCAGACTCTTGACTGTGTGACATTTTGAGAAAATGAGATATCCAAGGAAACCGGTGCGTGGTCTGATTCAACAATTGTATGGTATTCAGTTCTCTTAGTAAAAGGGAGGAGTGTCAATGAAGAAAAAATCAATGTGACTATATGTGTGGTGAACATGTGAAAAGTAGGAAAATTCCTTTTTATGTGGGTTAAAGAACCTCCAAGGATCCACCCAGCCCACTTTCTCAGCAAACTCACCTAGAGCAATAGACATTTTAGAGCGTGTCAAAGTTTTTGGACTAGAGCGGTCCAAAGCTGGGTCCATAACCATGTTAAAGTCACCTGATAAAATAAGACTATGCCTGTTTAAGTCAGGAAAGAGAGAAGTCAGTTTACGTATAAAACTAACATCATCCCAATTTGGTGCATAAACGCTAGCTAGGATTACTGGAGTGTTAAATAGTAACCCAGATACTATTACAAATCGTCCCTGGGGGTCAGAAATGGTCTGGAGTGGTGTGAACAATACTTTTTTGTGGATCAGAATGGCTGTCCCGCGTGCTTTGTTATTAAAGTTAGAATGGTAACTCTGTCCAATCCAGTTCTTCTTAAGCCTGCTATGATCCGCCAATTTTAAATGAGTTTCTTGTAAAAAATATTACCTCTGCGTTTAGCCTCTTTAAATGAGAAAAAATCCTAGCTCTCTTGTTGGGTCCATTCATCCCTTTCACATTCCAGGTAATAAAACGTGTCGAAGTTAGACCTATATCTGCCCTGACATTATCAGCGTTGTGTAACTTATGACCACTTCAGAAATGAAAAGCAGGATGAGCACACCCCCACGTCTGTTGATAACAAAACAAAAACAACCCAAATATTAATAGTAAGCAAACGAAATAATAACACATTAGTAAAAATAAATATAAATCTCTCTTCAACCCCAAACCAAATATAACCTATGCCTGTCCCCAAAACATGGGCAAACTGCAGGTCCTCCTCTAACTCCTGAACCTTCCGATACACCATCTCCTTTTGACCCGTGAAGAGCCTATGACCTTTAACAATAATAACTCGTATTAGTTGAAACCATTTTGATAGTAAAATTAAAGTGAAAACCACATAATCAAGCTTTAAAAAATAAAAAAAATAAAAAAGGGGGAAGGGGGACAAAATGAAAATATTGTACTTACCGTAGTTATTATAATCGGTTAGATCATATAAAATTATCATAGCCGATTAGATCACCCAAAGCAAAAAGTACATAGTCATGGATGTTCGACAATAAATTATATCAAAAACCACTCAATCAAGCAAAATTAAATAAAAAGTCAATACTGTACAACCGATTAGATCGTTCAAAGCAAAATTTGGTGAAAGTTCAGAGTCACATTTGTTTAATAATAAATTAAGGTGAATTCCATGTGGTCCAGCAAAATTAAATAAGAATAAACCACTTAGTCCAGCAAAATTAAGTAAAAAGTCATTGTAACCAGTTAGATCAACCAAAGCACACTTTGGTCCAGCAAAATTACCCATACAGCATTTACATTTGGGCCGGATCCGTTTACAAGTCGCCAGATCCGCATAAGAGTCAGATGCGGTTTACACCTCTGAGCCAACTCTTTACCGGGCTCGTTTACAAGTTGCCAGATCCGCATAACAGTCAGAGATGGCGTGATGTTGTGTGCCAGTTCCGCCCCGATTCTGGGATCATGAGCCTGCACTGACACCTGCGCTGGGTGTGGTTCTGATCCGGTTTTTCCCTGCAGACCGAATGCGCCAGCCTCAGAGGTTTACAAAGACTGACATCTGGCTCTGATCTGGTCCCAGACTGCAAGCCAACTGCGCCTTCCTTGTTTTTTAAAGCAACAGACACAGCACTAAGAGAAGTGATCGCATGCTTGTGGTAAGTGTATTTAAATGTATTATGAAATAAACCTCAAACGGAACGGAATTATAGGGCTTTATCTTTGCAGTGTACTCTTGCATGACTTGATTAGCTTTCCCCCGTTGATTTGTTTAATTCTTTTAGCAGTTAGCGATTAGCAATTAGCATTTCATGGTAGGATTAGTATATGGTAAAAGCCTACTCAAACAAAAGAAAACACTATTATTACATTTCCCTAAACTACTAATGTTTAAACGAAAAAGGCAAACAGTTGGTTTTAATCATTATCTTTAGTAAGGCGGGTTAACATCGACTTTCCCCACTTATGGTAATGGTAAATGGAGCTTATTTATATAGCGCTTTCCAACCCCTGTGAGGAGCCCCAAAGCGCTTTACAATACCAGCCATCCACCCATTCATTCAGACATTCATACACTGGTAGTGGTAGCCTGCCTTGCAAGGCGCCATCCAGACCTACCGGGAGCAACTCTGGGTTAAGTGTCTTGCCCAGGGACACAACGACACATGGTGGGTGGATGCAGGATTCGAACCTCCAACCTTCCGATCAGGGTTCGACTGCCATTACCACTACACCACGGCCGCCCCACTATGTTATGCTAACCCCGGCGCTAACATTAGTTTCTGACAACAATGTAAGTGTATTAAAATGTAATATGAAAGAAACTTCAAACTGAGTAAAACGGAATTGTAGGGCTTTATCTTTGCAGTGTAGTGTTGCATGACTTGATAGTTTCCCCCGCGCCGTCGATTTGTGAGAGTTTCTTTCTTTTAGCAGTTAGCGATTAGCTATTAGCATTTCACAGTTAGCATTAGTAGTAAACTAAAACAAAATAAAGTAAGTAATCATTAACATATTACCAGCCATTTTTCTGCAAATAAAGGTTAATAAAGGATTCATAAAGGTTTTTATGCGATAATAGAGAACTATAATAGATTTCACTGTTGTATCAAATCCAGGATGCAGTGGTGGACTGGCCATTCGGGCATACCGGGCAAATGCACAGTGGGCCGTCGGTGATTTATGCAATTTATGGGCTGCCCGGGCGGTCCTGTCACTCATGAACCAAAAAAATAAATTATAGCTATTTTTTTGTCAATCGCGACGGCCGATTGGTTGATTTTCTTGAACGACATCGAGCTAATCCAATGAAATCTCTCAGCACTCTTCCGACCAGCCCCTTCCCTTATACTCTGTGCAAGCGCAGCTCTGAGTGCAGGCTCCAACAGCTGCAGCCGGGCGGAGCAGGACAAGTTTCAGCACGGCATCAAGTTGCAGCACGCGTTAGCACTTAGCATTATTAGCATGTTGTTGCGGTCTCCTGTTTTGTTGTTAAAAGACCAGCGCAAATTCAAAAGCTGTGCACGCTGTTTCACAAGACCTGCAGCAGCAACACGTCACTGAACGGACTAACCACATCATCCGAACGTGAACGAAGAAAACAGCTTGTAAACACCGATCAACAGCTGTATGGAAGCCCATTTCCGCCAGTATTTAAAAAAAAATTGCAGAAATTATCTCAAAATTTTGAGATACTTTCTCAAAATTTTGAGTTAGTATCTCAAAATTTTGAGATAGTATCTCAAAATTTTGAGATACTATCTCAAAATTTTGAGATACTAACTCAAAATTTTGAGATACTAACTCAAAATTTTGAGATACAGGGAACCCCCGACCTACGAACGAGTTTGGGACCTAAGAACCGTTCGCAGCTCGATCCGTTCGTAGGTAGGGGGTGAAAATTATATTAAAAAAAAAAAATTATTCATTCATTCATTCATTCAACCTTTATTTATCATGCTAACGGAGCGCGCGCACACATTTAAGCATGTAAAGTAGTGTACTGTAATGTTAAACATTGCTATTCACATTTACAGAATAAATAAAAATATATTTTCTTACTTTGAGATGGTCAAAGCCGACATAGGTTGCCATGCGTTGATTGTTTTCGGGCCAAGCAGCGCGGGGGCCGGCAAGCCACCGCAGCTGCTCCAGACCTGTGTTAGCTAGCTGGCTAGCTTCTGCTAGCCAAGCCATGAGCTAGTGTTGGAGCGGCGGCGCGATCAATCTGCAGCTGCTGCTCCAGCCGCTGCTCCAGCCTGAGACGTCCACAGAGCTATTCCAGCTAGTAATTAATCCATATGATGCGATCCTGGTCACCAGTGTTCAAAAGGCCGGCTCCCGTGTTAGCTCCAGTGTTAGCTCTGGAGCTAGCCAGGCCGGAGGTGTAGCCAGGCCGGCCGGAGGTGTTCGCACGGCGGCCTGGCACGATCGGCGATAAATCCGCTGCTGCCTGAGACATCCACAAAGTTCACAGAGACGTTTCCAGCTAGTAATTAATCCATATGAAGCCATCCTGGTCACCAGTCTTCGTCCGGCTCTCGGCAGCTAACCTAAGATGGCGTCCGGTGTTCTACATTAATTTGTGACCGGAGACCCCAGTGACTGAACCTAAAATAGCGTCCGGTGTTCTACATTAATTTGTGACCGTGTAAACTGAAGACCTACTTCCTGTTGCCCAAGATTGCTCAAAAATTGCTCAAAAATGATCAGAAATGATCTTTTTTATCATAATTATTATTTATAAAGCCTTTAAAACAACCAGAGCTGCAACAAAGTGATGTACACATGAAATTAAGAACATTTAAACACAAAAAAAAAAAAAAAATTTTTTTTTTTTTTTTTTTTTTAATACAGTAATTTCATATTTTTATTAAATATGATATGTTCGTAGGTCCCGTGGTTCGCAGGTCGATGGGGTCGTAGGTCGGGGGTTACCATAGTATCTCAAAATTTTGAGATACTAAGTCAAGATTTTGAGATACTATCTCAAAATTTTGAGATAGTATCTCAAAATTTTGAGATACTAAGTCAAAATTTTGAGATAGTATCTCAAAATTTTGAGATACTAAGTCAAAATTTTGAGATACTATCTCAAAATTTTGAGATAACATGAGTTGGCCCTATATTTTGAGATATGCGCAACTTCATAGAAAGAAATGGATATTGATAACATAATTGAGCAATACTTCAGAAGGGGTTTTACTAATCTTGAAATTTTGCGAGTTTTGGAAGAAACCCATAATGTTAAATTAAGTATCCGGACGCTGGAGAGAAGACTGCAAAAGAAGCGCCTGTGGCGTAGAAAAAATAAGACAGATGTTGCAGATGTGGCCTCTTTTATAGAAGAACAACTACAAGGATCTGGGAGACAGCACGGCTACAGGTGGATGCACCAGAAGTGTTGGATGGCTGGCATAGTCACAGACAGGGAAACAGTACGTCTTTTGATGCGCCTATTGGATCCCAATGGGGTTGACCTGCGTGCACAAAATCGCTTGAGACGACGCTTATATGTCAGTCGGGGACCAAACTATGTCTGGCACATCGATGGGTACGACAAATTAAAGCCTTATGGGATATGTATTAATGGATGCATAGATGGCTTTTCGAGGAAAATGATCTGGCTAGAAGCATATAAGACCAATAGTGACCCTCACATTATTGCTGGCTATTTCATTGACGCTGTGATGGAGTATAATGGATTTCCACACAAGATACGAATGGATCATGGCACAGAGAACACTCATGTGGCGGCGATGCAAAGATTCCTGCACAACACCGAGGATGAAAATGGTTTTGACTCTGTTATTCTCGGTCCGAGTACAGGAAATCAAAGGATAGAGCGATGGTGGTGCACTTTAAGAAGTGAATGTGCCCAGTTTTGGATGGACCATTTTGACCAGCTTAAAGCCGATGGCTATTTTGTTGACAGCTTTCTGGACAAATCACTGATCCAGTTTTGCTTCCTACAAACAATACAGGTACTATAAATTTACTTCTTGCTTTCAGCACACCATTTTGAAATAAGTTACAAATAATACAAAAGCATGACTTTTTTCCAACAACTATTTTCTTATATTTTCCCGTTTTGTTAATCAAACAGTTGGAGCTGGATGAAGTTGTCCATGCATGGAATGACCATCGTATACGATCTACAAATAATCCTCGGGCTCCTCATGGTCGTCCCACATTAATGCATGGTGTTCCCAACCTGTATGGGGTTCGAAGTTTTTTACAGTCTGCTGATCTAACAAAGCTGGAAATATGTATAGAAGAATGTCGTTTCAAGGACTTTCCCTGTGATGTCGATGTATTTCATTTATGCACTGAACTCATGACTGAGCACAGACTGGTAATGACAGATGATGTGTATGAAATTACTAATCTTTATGTAACACTCCGTCAAATGATCAGCGATGGGCTGAGGGAATAGTTTCGCTAAATCACCCAGGTCCACAAAACATCTAACAAGTCAGATGTCTATATGTCCTGTGTAAACACTGTGTGATTGTAAAACTAAAATGTATGAATAAGTTACAATTTGTTTCTAAAAAGACTACTACATTTTAGTTTCCTTCAATGTTGAGGTCAAGGTCAATATATGTGTTTAATCTTTTTTATTATTACAACATACTAGCCTCTAGTTCTAAACA
Source organism: Garcialebias charrua (assembly GCA_038048925.1). Taxonomy (NCBI): domain Eukaryota; kingdom Metazoa; phylum Chordata; class Actinopteri; order Cyprinodontiformes; family Rivulidae; genus Garcialebias; species Garcialebias charrua. The sequence continues at coordinate 17,795 of JBBPBX010045526.1, forward strand.
ACACTAACTAGTGCCAACATTTGCAGGTTCTCTGTTTTCTTAGCCTTACTTGTTCAGGGAAACTGTTGATATATGGACATGAATGTTAAATGTACAAGCAGTGTTAATCATGTTATTACTAACAGATAACCATTTGTGACAGTTTTCCTAACAATATGCTATTGTTTGCAGTTGGTATTAATTTGATGAGTACAAATGTTGTCATTACTCTTATTTAATTGTTTTCCTGTATTATTGCCAGCCAATCTATTAACAGTGCAACAGCAAATCATAAACAGACTGTACACTTTATTCAGAACGTTTTATTTTGTGTTCTGCCAACAAAGAACAATCCATTATTTTGAAATTCCCAAAAACAAATCACAAGTGCTTAAAAAAAACTTGCCTTGGTGTATCGTGCACTCATTTTTTAATAAGCTTAAGATAAAGAAATATACCAAGGTGTGCCCAGTAAAACCAAAAAGAAGACCCTTTTTTATAAACTTCCACAAAATAAATTCAATGTCCAAAAAAATAATAATCAGAAAACGATTTATGTACAGTATATGAAAGCAATGTACCAAGTACAACAGTCAACACAGTTGTGTCTCATAAAAACATACAATAAATGTACTGTATAGGAACAAAAAACAGTTTTTATTTTTTGCTTGTTCTGGCTGTGAACTTCTACACATTTCCTACAGTCACTTTCACTTTACCTCAAATGATTTATTATGGCAGCTTTTAATATGTTAATTATGGCAGAACAAAAGTAAGCTACATATTGTTGTCTGGCATCATGGCTTTCCGGAGATATGATTTTTTTTTACTGCTCCCCTGAAAGTTAGCAGATCTGAAAATGCAGAACTTGTGCTTGTGTGGTGGAATGTCTCTACTTCTTACAATAAGACGTTGCTTTGGCAACAACAATTAAGTAAGTGACATTAAATGCTGCACCTTTTTGACAAAAAAATGACCAGGGAAAGAGCAAAAAAAAAAAAGAAGAAGTTAAGTAGCCATATTTATGTTCTATGTTTATTATACTGTGGACAATGTCAATTCTGTACTGATTAAATTTCTTAAAACTTCAACTTTGAATATGTAAAAGTACAAATGTCAAGTGGCAACACCCCATGGCTTACAAATACTTAATACAAAATGTTTGTATTAAGTACAAACATTTTGTTCTTAATCCTAACAATAAGTATTAACTCGTTTTTTTTGCATCAAAATTCACTAGATTCCAAATCATTGATATTTTTAAAAGAGTAGTGCTAAGAAGCATTGTTGAGTTTTGACAACCTTCCTTTAAACAAACCAACAACTGCTGCACAAACCAGCATTTACCTATCACAAACAGTTGATCCCTTTTTTATTACATCTGGTGAAAGTTTTGGAAAGGTGAACATCACCCAGATAAAATGTTATCTGTAAAACGTTAAACTCTGACAAGGAAATTTGGGGGGAAATCCTCAAAACATATACTTAGATCTTGAGAGGTGACTTGTTAATTTAAATGGCCACCTTAATCTCTTTTTTTTCTTGTAGTTCCAAAACTGTGTAGCGCCACCATCACTTTCAAAACATTAAATAATGTCCATGACCCATACATTAGACTCCAAAACTTTGTTCATTTCAGCACTGAAATCTGGATAGCTGTCATAGTAGATTGACAGCTCAAGGACGCAGCTACATGTGTGAGCCACAGGTCTTCTGAGAAACCCTTGAATCTTTGTGAAATCGATAAGAATTTTCTTATCCAGGAACAGGTCTGAACCTGTGCAGAACCTTAGAAACAAGGACAGATGCTGCAAATCTGCATTCCTGATATACGTGCTAACGTACTTTTGAATATCCTTCTGATGGACATTCATTTCCTGAGGAAAGACAATGGACTTCAAAACTTTTCTTGGATTTGGTTGCAAGTTTTCATACAATGAAGAAAGGTCCTGGAAGCTGTTCCCGGTAATACTGAGTGTTTTGGCCCACTGTTTTATAACGAAAGCAGGCTCTTGGAGAAGTGTTTTGTGTGCAAGCTCCTGGAGGATTTCATTAGCATTGCTGGCAGTGGGCATTCGTCTGCAACTGTAGTTATCAAGAATCTCTATCAATTCTTCTTTGTCAACACTGCTGAAGTCTGACTGCCATGACTGAAACACAAAGCGCTCAGGTTCAGGCATGCACTTAAGGAAATTCTCCACCACCTCACTTTTTACCTGTCCTAAAGCTGCTTGCTCTAGTATGACAGGTGCAATCTTCATAGGAAGATATTTCTCTCTTGTCCATCCAAAGACAATTATTCGGCCTACACTCTCCCACTGCTGCTGTCCATAGTCATGTCTCAGAAAAGGCACTTTATAGGTGTTTCCTGTAGTACACTGGTCATAGAATTCTTTCCAGAATTCAGAAAGACAGTCTCTAACGACTCCTCCGTCATCATAACCCATCTCAGGTGTTCCATCTGGCAGAACAAGTTGGATTTTGAAGTCTCTATCTAGAAGTCCATCATCACAGAAGTGTGCTATGAGCTCAGGAAGTACCTGACCTCTGTGAACTACCAGTATCTTCTTCACTGCCTTGACAGATGATGTGGATTGTGGGGATAGTGGCAAAGTGTCATCCAAAATCTGTGGCTCACTGTCAGAAAACGGTCCTAGAAACACTATGTTACTGCTATCCAAATCCTCCTCCCTGAGCTCTGCAGAATGAAGTGAAAAGTTAATATTGTCATGGTTTGTTATGTTTCCAACCAATAGGAAGTCAGAAGTTACTGTGGATATTGTAGATTGGCTGGTCGTTGCAACATTTACAGCAGATGAAGAGGAGGGCTGACTCAGAGAACTGTCTTGATCCAGGAAAAAAGTTGAAGACAAAACTTCATCTTGACTGACTGACTGGTTAGGCTTCTTTTTACGGGTGGTCAGGTAAAACCTGAGAATATTCAGTTTTGTAACATGAAACATTTGTCCAACAGTGATTTTGTCATCAATTGCCACTTCCTGATAATCTTTCAGATCCATTTCAAAATCTGTTACGGACCCTTCTCTATTTCTCCCATTTGGAAAGAAAAGGCCAACAGCCATCTGGATTATCTCACTTTTTTTAGCATCCTTTGATACATCGACATTCCTTGTTCCACCACCTCTTCTTGCTCTTACTTGTTTAAAAGCCTGTAGTTGTTCATCATAAAGCAGCCAGCCTATTTCTATTTTTCTCTTTGACTTCAGAGCATTCTTCTTTGCAGTTGTTTCATATTGCTCTTCTTCCACACCACAGCTGTCTTTATGAGCAGTTCTTCTTTTACCCAGTTTTGATTTCAGGCGCTCAAACAGTTTTGATTTGCGACTGTTTGGGGGGCCATTTTCCTTCCTTTTACAGTATCCTAATAGGGCTATGCGGTCTCCATATGATGGCAAGTAATTCCTTAACTCTTCATCTGTCATGAGCTGGATGACGTTGGTATCAATCTAAAAAAGGACAATAAAAAATATTTATTTTAAACAACTGTACAGAAATGGAACTAGAATTGCATGCACATTATTTGAATTAAATTAGATAACACTGCTAGACACATGCTTAAAAAAACAGTATTTTTTGAAATACTGATTTTTTTCAGCTAGTACCTTCTCTCTCAGCATGGTCTCGATAGTTTCCTCTGGAATATTCCTTTGTCTCAGGAAATCAGTCAGATCATCCATTCTGTGATCATACACTGGAAGGGAAAATACACAAGACCATCATCATAAGTTTCCAATAAAATGTTAATTAAGTCATACTACAAATTATAAGTTTACCTGGAAAACTAATAATAATATAGTCATTCATAATGTTATCCGTCAATCCATTTTCTAACACCCTTGTCCCTTAGTGGGGTCGGGAGGGTTTATGGTGCCTATCTCGAGCTAACATTCAGGACGAGAGGTGGGGTCACCCTGGACAGGTCGCCAGTCTGTTGCAGGGCAACACAGAGACACACAGGACAAACAACCATACACACACACACACACACACACACACCTAGGGAGAATTCAGAGAGACCAATTAACCTGACAGTCATGTTTTTGGACTGTGGGAGGAAGCTGGAAAACCCGGAGAGAACCCACCATGCACCGGGAGAACATGCACATTCCATGCAGAAAGACCCCGGGCTGGGACATTCATAATGCCTTTAAGCACTAAGTGTTTTTGTCAAATGATTTTACTAAGGCTTAACTCAAACTATTTCAATGTTACAAATAAATTTTTTCACAAAAATATTTAGCATCTTTTTAAACTTTTGTTTTATAATAACTATAAACCACAGTTATTTTATTTGTATACCGGTAATTACACAAATATGCATATACAGTGGTTTTACTTTTAAAATGGACACGTTGAGAAACTTCTTTAAATTCACAGAAAAGAAAAGAAAAAATTGATTGGTAAGGACTGTACTGTTCCATATTGACATTGTCTTTAGTATTAGAAAAGGAAATACTGTATACTGAAACTTAATCCATATGTGAAGCATAGAGGTCTTTCAATAGAGAACGGGAGTGTGGTGGATGCTTCTACCACCACCACATCGTGTTAGTACTTATTTAATCTATTTAATTTAGACATATATTTTCTGATAGGTGCACACTTTAGTTAATATTTGTCTGAATGGTTTACTAACACTTGTTCTTCTGTTTTGAGGTGCTGCAAATACAGATCAGCTGGAGGAGGAAGCCTGGAAGTACCATTTTTCTAAAAGACTGAGGGGAAAGGGAACTTTATTTGTTAAATTTGGCATTAGTTAGTTAATTTTGTCAGTTTAATACTCACTTATTGTTTGTGTTAAGTTTTGTTTCATAGCTGTGTTTAGCTAATTTGTATTTTCTGTTCCCTTTATTATGTTGTGCCTCCCTCATGTGGCAGTTTTAGGTTACTCCGCCCCTGTTTCTTTGTTAGAAGGTCATTTTTGTTAGAGTTCAGTTGACCTCATTTAATTTGGGCTCAAATTAAAATTGGATTCTTTGTTAGCTATTTTTGGGAAATATTGAATTGAAAATTTTGGCTGATTTTTTTTTAACACCTTTGTCCTTATTTAAGTCTGGTCTCTCACAGGGAGAAACACGCTACAGCAGAGAAGTCACTTACCTCTTGTGTGATCAGAAAAGGCTGGTGAAAATGCACTGCTCCACGCCGTCCAGTCTTCTGTCTTTCTGAAACAACAAGCCCTATACAAAAGCAAGCACATTGTATTGGTTGTTACTTGAACTTACTGATTAAATCAATAAAATAGATTTGCAGACAGACAAAATCTTTTTTTCTTTTTTTTTTTTACATTTATACATTTCTTTGCTTGGGGTTTAGTTACTTTAATTATTTAGAATTTAATAATATAATAATGAGTGAGAGAGAAAGAGAGAGAGAAAGAGAGAGAAAGAAAGCGAGAGAGAGAGAGTACGTGACATAAAATGCCATGACATACTGTAGTTTAACTTTTAAAAAGGCTTATTGTTTTGGTGTCACAGTGATTGGGAGCGAGATGCAGCATCTACGAACAACTCACCAGTTATTACACCCCATGACACTGTGAACATGTGTCATTACAGCAAATAAAAGTACCACTAATGCTCAGATATTAACTACAGTTACCAGAAAGTCAGTTCTAGACTTACAAAGTAAAGAAACAGAAAACGTTAGCTTGAAATATATATGAATGCATCTTAGCTATCTTCAACTTTAGCTAGCGTCGTCAGTATGCTAAATTGATTACTTTATATATAGCTATATGCTACCTTATATTACAGACTTAACTTAAATTAACAAAACCACATTTCTTACCGTTCTAAACAGCTTTGTTTAGCAGCATGCTTGCAGGCGGCAGGCACAACTCACGGTAAGTCAACCAGTGCAGGTGGACTGAACCAATTCGAAAGGGGGGTTCAATTACCTCCACAGTCTAAACGTCCTGTACACTATCTCAAAATTTTGACTTAGTATCTCAAAATTTTGACTTAGTATCTCAAAATTTTGAGATAGCATCTCAAAATTTTGACTTAGTATCTCAAAATTTTGAGATAGTATCTCAAAATTTTGAGATAGTATCTCAAAATTTTGACTTAGTATCTCAAAATTTTGAGATAGTATCTCAAAATTTTGACTTAGTATCTCAAAATTTTGACTTAGTATCTCAAAATTTTGAGATAGCATCTCAAAATTTTGACTTAGTATCTCAAAATTTTGAGATAGTATCTCAAAATTTTGAGATAGTATCTCAAAATTTTGAGATAGTATCTCAAAATTTTGAGATAGTATCTCAAAATTTTGAGATATCTCAAAATTTTGAGATACAAGTCAAAATTTTGAGATAATTTCTGCAAATTTTTTTAATAGACTGGCGGAAATGGGCTTCCATAGTGGTCCTACGACAGGTGGAGAGTAACCCCTCGCTGCAGCCTGCAGGACGGGGCGGGGTCGTGCCCGACGGACGAGCCATACCATATGTGGAAGTAGCGCCATTGCACTCCGGAAATAAAGGGGGCGCTGTTTCAATGATCACTTACAAATTCCTTAAAGAAGCGGGTCAGCTGCTCAGCGGTGTTTCCAAGTACTGTAGAAGGTTGAAGAAGGGACACGTGAATGAAAATATTTTGAGGAATGATTCACAATGGAAACTTGGCAAAGTCAGCAGACCAAGTACACCTCGCTGCAGCAAACAGCGAGGGGTTACTCCAGCAGACGGTAATGATACTTTTTATAAGCATTTTTGTTATGTAGCAAATAAATATATTTATGTGAACTAGTAAAAATCGTAATTCCTTTAAGCTAAGATTGATGTTAGCATATGTAGCGTGCTGCATAGCGAAATCACGATCATAGTGCCTAAAAATAGATACCATTTTATAACTTTTAAAGTTCATTCTTTGTTTTCTTTCAGCAGATCCATGTATCTGTATGTAACATTCAAAAAGGGGAGATGTTACAACCTTATAGCAAAGATGACTCCTATAGATGTCCTCTTTGCTCCTACTCTGCTAAGGAGTCGTACAAGGTGGTGAACCATATTGCAAATACTGCTATGGTTCAACATAAAGGTTTTTAAAACACAATTTGATTAATACTAATGTTTGTGAAAGAGTTGTCAATTTTCTAATTTTGATGGTGTTTATTTGAATAGTTGTATGCAGTCCTAACTAATGTGAATTCTAAACCACCAAAGTTAAATCGAAATAAAATACTTTTTTCATTTTTAAAAAGTAAGGAGTAAGTAGGAAGTACACATAATTGAATTAAAATGTAAGGAGTAGAAGTAAAAAGTAGGCTGTAAAATAATTACTCCACTTAAGTAGAAATACCCAAAATTTCTACTCAAGTAAAGTAACAAAGTATTTGTACTTGGTTACTTGACACCTCTGACTGTTTCTGGCATAAATATGTGTACAAATTATGTATTTACTATTGTTAACGTTATTGATTTGATTTGGTTTGCAGAATTCTACATCTTCAGATGTGGTTTACCTTGTCACGGCGGCCCATCTCACTTTCATTGCCCATACTGTTTGTCAACACATGAGAAACGGGAGCGGTTTGTAAATCATTTAGTAAACCACACGATGACTTTAAGATCCCTGTCCAGCTGTGCAACAGCACAGCTACCTGTTCAGCCAGCTTCAACCAACATCCAGGCGGCCACAACAGCACCGCTACCTGTTCAGCCAGCTTCAACCAACATCCAGGCGGCCACAACAGCACCGCTACCTGTTCAGCCAGCTTCAACCAACATCCAGGCGGCCACAACAGCACCGCTACCTGTTCAGCCAGCTTCAACCAACATCCAGGCGGCCACAACAGCACCGCTACCTGTTCAGCCAGCTTCAACCAACATCCAGGCGGCCACAACTGCACCGCTACCTGTTCAGCCAGCTTCAACCAACATCCAGGCGGCCACAACTGCACCGCTACCTGTTCAGCCAGCTTCAACCAACATCCAGGCGGCCACAACTGCACCGCTACCTGTTCCATTTTCAAAGGCACACTTAAAGTCAAAAGACATTATTACATGTGAAATGTGCAGCTTGCCCTTGAAAAAAAGAAATCTTCGAGTTCATTTAAAAAGGAGGCACCAGAATAATTTGGTGCAGATTTCACAGAATCATCATTTAAGGAGTCAATGTGTGGATCCCAAAAAAGGTGTCTTTGCTGTTGAGAAATCATTTTACGGTCCATCAAACCCTATTCATGTTATAAAAAATACCTGGTCACAATTTCACAGATCAGAATGTGAGCTTGACAAGTGTACTGTTAATGCTCAGTTCGCCCAGCGGAGTGGGATTCTGCCTTTTGAGTGTGAACATATCCAGTCACTATCTTTTTGCCCCCGTGCCACAGACTTTGAAGAATATCTGTCTGAATCTACTCTTGATATACTGGTTGAGAACTTGTGGTTCAGCACGCAGCGAAAGGAAGACCTTTTAAATGTTGGTGTTTTGGTGTTGGTGAAACTTTTTATACTTTTATACTACTATGAAAAACTACTATGAAAAAACTCAGGACAGTATTACACTCTATTTCATATTATGATTATGTTTATTAAATGTTGGTGTTTTGGTGTTGGTGAAACTTTTTATACTTTTATACTACTATGAAAAACTACTATGCAAAAAAACTCAGGACAGTACTAGACTTTTGTTATTTCATTTTATGCTTGTTTATTAATTGTTTAGTGTTGAAATGGTTACTGTTGCACTGAGGGACTGAGAGAAATGCAATTTCAATCCTGTGTATGTCCTGTACATATTGGAGTTCTGACAATAAAGTTGACTTTGACTTAACTGAATGTGTTTAAACATTGTATACATTTACAATTTCCCATTTGCTATTGCTCTGTTGACCTACTCTACTTACTTTTCTTTCGCATAGCATCATTTCCACACTTAAGTAAAAAATTGAAATTATAGGATATTTTCCATAGCAGTTATATTTTTATTTGTATACATTCAGAGTTACTATGTGTTAACCATTGATGTAGGCTATATAAATGAAGGCAATATGCCCACTTTCAGAAGTATGTAACAGAGGTACAAGTACAGTATTATGACATCTTGTCAGAGCTGTCAATGTACATGTATGACAAGTAGATAACAGAGTATTTCATATAAATATTGTCGTGTGTGTGTATATACATATAAAATACACACACACTAAATTATAGAAGGAAGCTTGTTTTTAATCAAAAAAACAAA
>JBBPBX010045527.1:0-26985 GCA_038048925.1 Garcialebias charrua
AGTGGATCTTTAAGGAAATTTAATTTAAACATCTCATGCAAAAAAAAATAATAATAATAAAAAAAAATTTTTTTAAAGTGCACTATGTAACTTTGTAGTGCAGTCTGTAACTTTTCTAACAATATATTTTTAACATATTTCTTCACTCTGTCACTATCTACTGACAGACTGATGTTAGACAAAGTAATCTCTGAAAAAAACTATAGTCCCCTTGCTTCTCTATCAGCATTTATAAAAACACTAAAAACACAGAGTGACCCGCCGTTAACCAGCCAATAAAAACAGAGCTTGAATTTGAATCAGCCAATAAAAACAGAGCTTGAATTTGAATCAGCCAATAAAAACAGAGCTTGAATTTGAATCAGCCAATAAAAACAGAGCTTGAATTTGAATTTCAGCAGAGCAAGGGGGGCAGAGCCATATATGGCAGCACGGTGGCACAACTGGTAGAGCTGCTGCCTCTCAGCGAGAAGGTTGCCGGTTCAAATCCCGGTCCGGGGCCTTTCTGGGTGGAGTTTGCATGTTCTCCCCGTGCATGCGTGGGTTTCCTCCGGGTACTCCGGTTTCCTCCCACAGACCAAAAAACATGCTTGTTAGGCTGATTGGTGACTCTAAATTGACCCTAGGTGTGAGAGTGGATGGTTGTTTGGTGTGAGTGAGACAGGTCCCTCTTGTAAATGAGTCCCCGTGACTCAACGAGGCTAGCCTGTATAAATAAAGGTTGAATGAATGAATGAATGGCTCTGAGGGGGAGGGATCAGAATGCTTTGCCTGTTGAAAATATTTCTAAGTTCTGTGCTCTACAGAAAGTTACACATAGCACCTTTAATAGTCGTGTTTCCAGAACTAGACAGAACCTTAAACACTTAGAAACACAAACATATAAGTTTGTTTGGCATATTTCTACTAACATGTATAACATGTTAAGCTGACGTGTATCACATGGTAAGCTAACGTGTATAACATGCTAAGCTAAAGTGTACAAGATGTTAAGCTAATGCGTATGACATGTTAAGATAACGTGTACAACATGTAATGATGTGGCCCTTTGGAAAAAAACGTTGCCCACCTCTGCAATTGGTGAATAAGAACATTTTTGGAATAAAATATGCAAATAAATACAGTACTCTGTGTATAAAAATATGAAGTATAATGCAAAAACATTTAGTTTAGGATAAGAGGAAAAAAAAGATAAACTATAATGCCTATTGGGACATAAACAGACAGAAGAAGAAGACAAAGAATAAAACAGGAGAGAGAAGGGAGAGGACTGATGCTGACTGTTATGAAATGTGACTTGCAGACAGCCGTAGCACGGATCAGACAGGATGGGATGACAAGTGTGCAAAGTGGCGTTTCTTGAGGGGCTTATGGGAAGCTGCCGCTGCTTTTCAGTGTTGACAGGAACGTTGCCCCAACACTAAAATTACAAGTTAATGGAAATGCCTCTCTGCTGGTCTCTCACACAGACACACACATATTCCTGTGCTTAACTGTGGGTTAATGTGAGTGACTGGATACCTTCACAACTCTGAGCATCAAGCAGTTAAAACAAATCATACTTGATGTCCATTGCCCCCTGCTGGGCATTAACCCTGGGAGTACTTCAAGAACTGACACTTCTGCAGGAACAAGAAATGCCACATGGGGAGAGCTTTATAAATTTAAAACTCTCTTTTTACAGATGTATGCTTGTTTATAATCTCTATTTGCTTCATTTGAAATAACAAAGAATAAAGAGAGAGAAATAGACGTTTTGAATGCAATAACAAATTTAAGCTCTAGTCTAGTCTAGTTCCTGGGAGTGCACGTCTCAAAGGACCTGTCCTGGAGCAGGAACACTGCAGCACTGGCAAAGAAGGCTCACCAGCGTCTCTACTTTCTCCGCAAGCTGAAAAGGGCTGGAGCTTCAACCCCCATCATGAGCACCTTCTACAGAGGTGCCATAGAAAGTGTCCTGACCAGCTGCATCACTGTGTGGTTTGGTGCATGTACTGCATCCTGCCGCAAGAGCCTCCAGCGCATTGTGAGAGCAGCTGAGAAGATCGTGGGCACCTCCTTGCCCTCACTGCAGGACTTACACAGCAAACGCCTCACTCGGAAAGCCCTCTGCATGGCAGGTGATCCCACACACCCACTACACAGCTGCTTCAGACTGCTGCCATCAGGGAGGAGACTGAGGAGTCTCCAGGCTCGAACCAGCAGACTGAGAGACAGCTCTGTTCATCAGGCAGTCAGAATGCTAAACACTCTGCCTGCTCTGCCCCCCCTCCCATTTGAACTGCCTTAACACGAAAACTTTCTCACACATTACCACTCAACACAAAGATTTTAACACTAGACTCTGTGTCATCAAACGGGTTTTCACTAAACTCTCGGTCATGTGCTCATACAGTTTGCACTACTTCTCATACTTGCACTAATGTCTGTATTACATCACTGCCTATAATCATAATACTGTTTACATTCTCTGTTTACATTTATTAATACTGTTTACTTTTATTACTACTGCTTACATGTAATTACTACTGTTTACATTTATTTACACTACTCTAATATCTACACCACTGCTGGTACATATACAGTGTGCTCTGAACGGTCTTATTTAGGTCTTATTTAGGGATGCCCAATGTGCCTTACTGCATATGCCACTTTTTGCCTCTATAACAACATCAACTACTACCTCATACATATACTGTGTACATTGACTCATACGCTGCTTTGCCACTTTGCAAATGTCAATGCTAGAAACCTTTAGTTTATTTTAGTTATACTTTTTATACTCTTTTTTTATACTAGTATGCAAAAACTCAGGACAATATTATGTTCATTAAATGTTTAATGTTTTAGTTTTAGAGTTGGTGTAAATTTTCATACTCTTATACCACTATGCAAAAAACTCAGGACAGTGTTAGTTTTACTATTTTATGCTTATGTCTATTATTATATGTTTCAGTGTTTCAATGTTTAGATGTTTACTGTTGCACCGAGGGACTGAGAGAAACGCAATTTCGGTCCTGTGTATGTCCTGTACTGTACATATTGCAGATCTGACAATAAAGTTGACTTTGACTTTGACTTTGAGTCTGTGCTCTAGACTTATTTTTCTTCTTCTGCAACGTTTTGTTAAAAGGTGTTCCAGCGAATGTAAGAATGACCATAAATGTCAGTTGTGGAAAGAAATGTGCAAACTGTGAAGGATTTCAGAACATCTGTGTGAAAAAGATGTCAGGAAACAAAGAACAAGACAGGCTGAAAAATATTTTCAAGACAAGATTCAGGGCTTCTACTATGCCTTCTTAAAAGCAAAAAAACATGTGGAATTTAACTTTAAATAAATAGTTTAAAAATATTTAAAATAAATCCTTTTAGTTCTACAGCATCGAAAATTAATTTTGACATTTTAGCCATCAGCTTCATGAATTTTTGCTTATTGACTGAAAAACTGGTGCAAACTTGTACCTCAAATTTTTGTTTTCCTTTTTAAATTAAATTATTTTCCATAAATCCATGAATAAATAAATAAATAAATCCATCTCATTCCACATCCACCTCTTCCAACTCTTCTGGGAGGATTCCAAGGCATTCCCAGGCCAACTGAGAGACATAGACTCTCCAGTGTTGTGTCCTGGGTCTTAATTTTACTAATACATTATAGTATTATTCTTTGTTGCTTGTTTTTACTTTATGAGCTTAAGATCCAATTTACAAAAGTGGCCCAAATATAAAATAAAATAAAGAAAGAAATTAGAGCCTGGAAAAGTTTGAAATATTGAAATGGACATGGTGTAGAAACGGAGAAAATGGTAAGATGAACAATAACAAAAAGCACATAAGGAAGAAGTGTAAAGAAGAGAAGTAGTAGACGGCAGAATAAGGAAACAAAATGTCAAAAATAAGACATTAAGATGGGTTATCTACAGCAGAGCTGCAAAGTCATAAGATAATTAATTTAAAAGTGAACATAAGATCATGGCCGAGTTGGTGTAAAGACCGACTAGGGCTGTTAAAGTGCTAATCTGCCTAACTGGATGCAAAAAAAGAACAGATTTATCACCAGCAGGGTGAAACAACCACTGGTGTACAAATATGATGCATATGGTAGAAAGCAGGAGGGAAAACACACATAACCAAAAATAAAAATAAAATACTCAAAAAACAATGCAATCACCAGGGAGACATCTCAGTGGTGTCCTGGGCATCTCGAGTCAGCAGATATGAAAGTCATAGCAACAAGATTATTGGAAAGTGAAGGAGCTTGCATTTTTGAGAGAAAGAAACAAAGAGAGGGAAGGAGACGCCCTGTAGAGAATCAAGTCACCTTGGCAAGAGAAGGTGTGTGTGTGGGGGGACCTACCACTGAGAGGCCAGCATGGTGAAGACGTCAGCCCGTGGATTGGCAAAAATGCGGAGCAGCTCTGGGTCAGAGGAGAAGTGAGCCAGCAGACGCAGCTCCACTTGACAGAAGTCTGTAACAAAAGCAAACACACCAACATTTTAGTCCTGACCTTATCTTCCACCGTGACCACAACTCATCAAACTCTTAATCTCACAATAAACTCTTCATCAACAAACAAGCCTTTCTTCACAGCTGCATTCGTTGAAATTCATGTATCATATGAGATTTCTGCTGGAATAACTACAATGAAACTGATGGTCGTGTAAATGTTCATAAAATAGTGTTTTCATGAAGAGCCATGACATTTTTAAGATTTGTTACTTTAAGACAGCAGAAATACACTTTGGTCTTGGCTCCACTCGGACTAGCCATTAGCTCGTCAGTCTGATCAGAATTAAACTGTGTTTCTCCAACCTGAGGTCAATCTGCAACAAGATATAAAACATTCATAACCTTCCGACAGACCCCCACTTCACAATATGAACCATCTTTTAAAATACAATTTAAATGCAAGATCCAGGTGGATTTTCTTCATTAGTTATTAATTAGGGAAGCTGCTGAGTTCAATTTCAAAAGTAAACTTTATATCAAGCTGCTTTAAATTCTTTCTGCATTGTAAAGACATCACCACTGTGGTTTCTCAAAAGCAGCATTTCTTTTGGCTGCTTCCTTCTTCAGGGGTCATCACAGTGAGCATAATATTCACACAAAGATTTGGCAATTGCTTTATGCCGGATGCCCTTCCTGACATAACCAAAGACCACCGAGCTACCACAGCCCTCTGTGTGGAGCAGAGGGCTGCCATCTAGGGATGAAGCAAACTATTGTAATAGGATTTTGTGAAGATGCTGGGAGACGAAGAATGATCATGAATGACTGCATGCGATTATAAAGACCAGAATTACTGGTGCAGAAATACTGAAACTACTGTAGTTATTGTTGCACTTAATAAAATCAGCTAGCTAAATCTGGCAGTTTGCTGTGGCACATGACAAGTAAGAGTTGAAAGAGTCAGAAACGGTAAAATATTGTACAACATTTACGTAAAGCAGGCTACTGGTAAAACCATCAGTCAACACTTGCGGTATAAACCAGATCAAACAGAGGCTGAAAACAGATGAACTAAAAGTAAAGAGTCATGGACGATGCAGAGAAAACAGAATAAAAGGGTGGTGGTGAGTGGAAAAATGAAGAAAAAGATACAACTGAGGCTTGCTGAGACCAGCAAGAGCGCTTCTAAAGATATCATCCCATAAATATTTGATGAGCTCCATCACACTTCCTCCAAGCATGGCTGGCAGCCGCAGAAACATATTGCTGACCAGGTTGTGTGCATGTCAGGGAGAGGAACAGAAGAAGAAAGAAAAAACTCAGCCCTCTGTGAATGGCAAATGGCCCCTTGCACAAGGGGCTGAGTGATAATAACAGCATTGTAAGACGGGGACAGTTGAACACAGAGGCTCCGCCCCTGTTTAATGATGGACGGTTTCTTTTCACAAAGATGGCCTCCTTTACTCCTTTCTCAAACCATCGTTCCTCTCTGTCAAGGATGTGAACATCTTCATCCCTGAATGAGTGACCGCTGGCCTGGAGATGAGTGTAGTAGTGTTGTAGTACTCAAGACTGGCCTTGGTCTTGTATCAAGACCACTTTTTGATGATCTTGGTCTTGTCGACTCGACCGCATTTGGTCTCAGTCTTGTCTCGGTCTCAGACATAGAGGACTCAGGTTTTTATTTCAAGACCAGTCAAGACCACAACTGTGGAAATATCATTAAATTGCCAGAATATTGTCCAGTTTATTTAACATCCTTGTTTTTATTGGCTGTAAAACATACTGATTCAAACCCAAGTGATAATGTGACTCATTGCTAAATACGTTTCCGCTGTCACGCCCACCCCCTTTCACTCGCATGTGGTTCTGTACCAACAGAACAATACAGACAACAGAACATAATTTTGCAACCAGGAGTGAAAGTAAGTCGCTACAGATAATCTGTGAAAAGACTGAGCTCCAAGACTTGAGGTCTTGGTCTCGACTTGGTCTTGGACCCCAAAAGTCTTGGTCTTGTCTCGGTCTTGGTACACTCTGGTCTTGGTCTTGACTTAGTCTCGACGACTACAATACTAGAGTGTAGACCACAGAGTCCTGGCCTGATGATGTGGCTGTTCTGTGCTGGGTCATCCTTTTGGACAGTGGCTGTTTAGTTTCCCCGATATAAGACTGATCACAGCCCTCCTGACACTGAACAGCATACACAATATTACTCTGTCTGTGCCGGGGGACTGGATCTTTGGGATGAACCAGTTTTTGCCGTAATGTATTTTGGGGTTTAAAAGCCACTGGGACGTTGTGTTTAGAAAATAAACGTCTCAATGTCTCTGAAACTCCTGCAACATACGGAATGGCCACTGGTCTGGGTCTGGGTTCCTTCTTTTCACCTGATGGCTGGCTGGAGTCCTGTTTGGGTTTCTTCTCTGCTTTCAGGAAGGCCCAGTTAGGATATCCACATTTCTCTAAAGCCTGTCTTGTGTGTGATTTCTCCTTCTGTCTGGCTCCTGAGTTAGTGGGGACGCTGTCTGTTCTGTGGTACAGAGTCCTGACTCCTAACTTGTGCTCCAGAGGTTGATGGGAGTCAAACTGTAAATACTGGTCTGTGGGTGGGTTTGTGGTACACTTCAGTTTAAACTCTAGTAAAACTACTTCTTTGAAAATGTTCAGCAAAATGTCTTTTTTTTTTAAACTGACTTTACAGTGGGGCACAGTGGCACAGTTGGTAGAGCTGCCACCTCTCAGTGAGCAGGTTGCCTCAGTTCAAATCCCGGTCAGAGGCCATTCTGGGTGAAGTTTGCGTGTTCTCTCGGTGCATGCACGGGTTTCCCCTGGGTACTCTGGTGTCCTCCAAAAACATGCATGTTAATCTGATTGGTAATTATTATCCTTAGGTGTGTGAAACAGTAAATGGTTGTTTGTCTCTATGTGGCCCTGTGATAGATTGGAGACCTGTCAAGGGTCGAAAAGGAAGAAGCGGGTAAAGATGATGGATGGAGGGATGTATGCATGGATGGATGACTTTATAGCCCTGAGTATAATGTACACTGTAACCCCAAATTTTCATTTACATAATAAGTCAAGCTATTATTACTAATCTTTTTGTTATTTTGTAAAAGGCGGGACCATTACTAAACAATATGTGAATTGCATACTAGCTCAAAATGAGTTGCTTCTTTACTAATGGCTCTGAGTGGCGACACCTCGCATTTACATGTTTTTACTGGTCTGGGGCGGGGCTTGTCAGTGAACACGTGACCTGCCTGGTGCAGTGCACAAAGAAGAAGGAAAAAAATGAAGAACTGTGAGGCCATTTCTCCTGACTGCTGCAAAATCTCATTACAGCGACGAACTGCTGAAATCAGGTCAGTCTGGTTGATGTAACAGTTTATTGACACATGTTAAGTGCTCAAATTTGATTCCGTTTTTATTGTACTTGCTGGTAAAATAACGTTTTTGTTTGCTCATGTTAACGATAGCTATAATGTTTCACCGGAGTGTCAACTGCATCATTTTTGCCCTAAATTAGAGCTACTTTGTAGTTGATCATCCTTTGTTGTTATTTCGGGACTGATTGAATTAGTACCGGTAGTTAATGCCTGTAGCAAACAAGAACTAATTGCCCCTCACAGAGAGCTAATGCTGTTAGCAGTTAGCTCTGCTAGCTTCCTGTTGCATACAGAATAATTTACCACATGCTTTAATTTTTTTAAACTTCGACAGGGAACATTCAAATCAAGGGCTGTTGGTTCTTACAATCATTCCTGGTGATGTAGTGAATTTTGCTTATATTCTGTGTTAGTACCAGGGCATGTCCAAGAACTCCTTGAGTGACTGAGGCGTCTTCGAGATGATTCTAAGCTGCTTTTATCGATGGGGGAAGATGATGCATTACTTGAGCAGTAAGTGAAAACTATTTTATACTGCTATTTTATACTGCTGTTATAGAATAAAGAAGTAAGAGTTTTCGTCATTCGTCTGTCCCGTCCCGTTTATTTCTGTACAGGTAGTCCCTGACTTACGAGCGCCCTGACATGTATTTCTTTCTTTTGTGTCTGTCTGTCTGTCTTCAACATAATCAATATTTTTCTTTTTCACTTCAGGCAAACTGGTTCAGACACGGAGTGTCTACCTAGAAGGGATCAACAGAAGGATTCCAGTGATAATACTTCTAGCTGTGGAGACGAAGCTGTGGAGATGTGAGAGAACAGCAGGAGAGGAGGTAGGAGAGGAGGAAGCAGAGGAGGCCAAAATGTAAATAGTTTGCAGTGAGTGTGTTTTTTATTGTTTATTTTTTACAATATATAAAGATTTGTTTACAAAAAGTACTTCTTGGGGGGATGACGTTGTGGAGACATCACCACACCTGATGAAACGTTGGCCTGCACTCTTCACTAATAAGCAGGTACCGTATTTTCCGGTGTATAGGTCGCACCTTTTTATGTTTTTTTTCAAGGCCTGCGACCTATATATGGCTTGTTATCACTTTAGGCGAAACAAATATTTAAATCCAGCTCATTTCACAATTATGTTCATTTATTAAGGAAAAGTTCAGCTCAGACACATACAGCATTTGCTATAATTTTTATCAAACAAATAATTGTTTTTAAATGTTAATCTGCTGCAAATATCTGCCACAGGAGCGCACAGCAAGGCTTTTAAGAATAAAAGCCTTGCTGTGCGCTCCTGTGGCAGATATTTGCAGCAGAGGTAAACGTAGGTGCGACCTATACACTGGTGCGACCTATCTAGGGATTTTTCCAATCTATTGGTGATAATTGGACAATGCGACCTATACATCAGTGCGACCTATACACCAGAAAATACTGTACACATATTATTCTGATGGTCATTGTCCAGTTGTACAGCACACTAATTTCTTTTTTTTTTTTTGTCTAACCGCCATATTGGATTTGTGTGCCAAATTGAAGACGAAACAAAATGTGGACCTAACATTTGGAGGGATGACGTTGTGGAGACATCACCACTAAGCCTTCTGATGAAACGCTGGCCTGCACTCTTCACTAATAAGCAGGTACACATATTATTCTGATGGTCATTGTCCAGTTGTACAGCACACTAATTTCTTTTTTTTTTTGTCTAACCGCCATATTGGATTTGTGTGCCAAATTGAAGACAAAACAAAATGTGGACCTAACATTTGGAGGGATGACGTTGTGGAGACATCACCACCAAGCCTTCTGATGAAACGCTGGCCTGCACTCTTCACTAATAAGCAGGTACACATATTATTCTGATGGTCATTGTCCAGTTGTACAACACACTAATTTCTTTCTTTCTTTTTTTTTGTCTAACCGCCATAGTGGATTTGTGCGCCAAATTGAAGACAAAACAAAATGTGGACCTAACATTTGGAGGGATGACATTGTGGAGACATCACCACCAAGCCTTCTGATGAAACGCTGGCCTGCACTCTTCACTAATAAGCAGGTACACATATTATTCTGATGGTCATTGTCCAGTTGTACAGCACACTAATTTCTTTCTTTTAATTTTTTTAAAATTTGTATGGAATTCTAAAGGATTGTGGAAAAAGACCTGCTGCTGGAATTTTATTCTGTCCTTCATGATCACACCCTGACTAACCTTGTGTTTATGTGCAGTGACGACTGTGATGGTCCCATATTAAATAATATCATTATATAAAAACAACCAATTTAGAAGTTTTCCCATTTCAGTCAAATAGTGACAAAATGACCAAGAAGATCTCTCAAATAGTCCTTAGACCATCCATCCATCCATTTTTGTCCGCTTATCCGGGGTCGGGTCGCGGGGGTAGCAGCCAGTAGGGAGCCCCAGACTTCCCTCTCCCCAGCCACTTGGAGCAGCTCCTCTGGGGGAATCCCAAGGCGTTCCCAGGCCAGCCGAGAGACATAGTCCCTCCAGCGTGTCCTGGGTCTTCCTCTGGGTCTCCTCCCGGTGGGACATGCCCGGAACACCTCACCAGGGAGGCGTCCAGGAGGCATCCTAACCAGATGAAATGTGAAGAAAGAAAGTCCTTAGACCAATACTGATTTTACAATGTTCATTGTTAGAAAATTTCAAAATGCTTGACCAAACAGTAGTTATCATTATGTTAGCATAAACTGTATTTGATACAATTCCTGTTCTGTCATGGTGGTCTGTTGTAGTTCAGCAATTTTATTCCCTAATGGTTTTATTTATGGCAATTATTTTTTGTTTATCTTTAGGATGGTGATGAGTTCGTTGGCCAAATGGACGTTGGGACCTTGTTGCTGAATCCTGAAGGTGTCTCCCCCCTAACATCAGATCTTCACCCGGCGAGCCTGAAAATCATCAATGAGGGCGACATTTTTGTGGAAAAGCTCATGACCTTGCCAGAAGCTGTGAGTCTCCTTTTTGGGCTCACATATGAACTCCATGTAAACTACCCAAAGAAAATCAGAAATACACTCCTGTTCATTCAACAGGTACTGTATCCCCCCCCCTCATTTGGGAAGTATTGAGTTGAAGCTGAGAATTCAAACAGAAAATTCAACTTGTGTAAAAATGCTGCAGGTGCTCTACTTTTGGTTAGATGGGGAAAAAAATCATATTTAGCAGCTTTACTGCTGAAGTTTAGTTTGTAGCCGTCTTTCAAATACAAACATAATGTGAACAAGTGTTGTAATGTAACTGTTTCACAGAAACTTTCCTGTTCATCATTACTTGTTTTAAACAATTGTTAGTGCCACCATGCTAGTTAATTTTTTTTTCTTTTATTATTATTATTTTTATGTTAATTTTTTTTTTTATCATTAAGGCTTCAAAATAAAAGAACTGTATGGACACTTTTTTTAAAGACAATTTACCTGTCAAGCCATTGAAGGGTTCCATGTTAGTCTTTTGACCAGATTAATGATGTAAATTATAAAGGGTACCTCAGATCATAAGATGTTATGTAAGCATGTTCCCCTTTGCACAAGATATTAACATTCTTAATTTCACCTATCAAAGTAAAATGGTTAATTTGGTAAAACGTTTGAAAATCCATTTTTGTAAAGGCTTAAATGCAGAATTGTATTGACTTAGCACTTTACTCAGATTTAGTTTTGTACTAAAGTTTAAACTCTTGAACATGGTGAAATGTGTACTCAGATTTACATGTTTAAAATGTTACTATTGCACTATTTTTGCAATAAATTTGTGAAAAATAAATTAAATTGTCATTTTTTGTGTAAGAAACAACAGGTAGTATACAGACAATTATTGTGTAATGTTAAAAAAATCTAATTTTATTATTATTATTTACATTTAGTATTTCTAACTAAAAAAGATGAGAAATGAATACTGATAAACATGAGAAACAAATACTGATCATCATGGGTAATGATTACTGATATATATGATTAATGGTTGAGTTAATTACTCGTAAACAATGGTTTTAAAAACTTGAGTTTTTTAGTACAAGATTATCTTGGACACAAGACTTTATGTAAACAGAGCTTGATTTGTTTTGTTTTTGATTTTGTAAAAACTGGAGATCCCCTCGCAATCGCTTTCCACATTCTGCTTTAGTAATGATTACTAATTTGGGTTTACAGTGTATTTTGTCTGGATCTATGTGTTGCTTTTCCTTCAGCTTCTCCTTTCTGCCACAGCATGCAAACTTGCACAAAAGATTTGATAACTGTTTTACGCCAGATGTTCTTCCTGATAAAACCTGGGTTCTAACCCGTAACCTCGGGATTACAAGACTGCAGCACTTATGTTTGGATCTGTAAACACACAAACAGTCCAGTTGATTCCAATATAGGAATGACATGAGGGTGCATTCAGGGAGTTGCTAAAAAAGGTTGTTTCTGCAACAACTTGTCTCCTCTAAAGACACGTGTGTGTTTGTGTGGACATGAGTACACTTGCTGAGCCTAGCATTCATTCATTCATTCATTCAACCTTTATTTATACAGGTTAGCCTCGTTGAGTCACGGGGACTCATTTACAAGAGGGACCTGTCTCACTCACACCAAACAACCATCCACTCTCACACTCACACATGTTGCTCATTTCCTGCAGGTTCCTTCCTGCTAACCCCAATTCTTGTTATGTAAGTGTCTCTGTCAGGCCTGGCAGACACCCTACAGTCCCCACAACACTGTTCCAGACTGACAGTGTCCTGACCTGCTCTCTTTGCCTGCACAACACAGACAAGCAGCCCACAGTGGTGTGACCTTTTGATGCAGAGTGAGGCTGTATCAGTGTAAGAGGGCATTTTAGGTAAATCTCTGCTCATCTGAACTGAATAAAGTGGCTTATGCAAACACTACTATAATAGTGGAAAAACAATACAAGCATGAGAGAAGATGTTTTAAAGATCTGTACTTTGTACATTAATTATCTGTTTCCTTGCATGCTGGAGTTCTGAACAAAGATGTGCCATCTGCTCTCGAAGTACGTGTTGGGGATTACCTGGTACACATCTACTAACGCACAGAAATTAATAGCTAAATTTTTGTGCAATAACTCAGTTATAGCCATTGTTGAGCTTACTCAGGTCAATTAGCTATGACAGCCATCTTGATTTGGATTGACGTAGAAAGGTTATTACCGGTAGTTGTATATGTACATGGCATGCAATGATTACATTTAGAAAGTTTCATTAAAATCATCTGTTGTTAGAAGAAATTTTGCCAAGAGACTGGAAGCAAACACCATTTTTCATGTATCTGTACTTTACTTAAGTAGAATTAAATGTGGGTACTTTTTACTTTTACTCCACTACATTTTACATGAAGTATCTGTACTTTCTACTACACTGCAGTTCTATAATGTGTTGAGTTACAAGTTACATTCACGTTGCAGCTGTTTGATTTGTCATTAGTTTGAAAGTAGCTGATGTCGAGAGAGTTGTTCCATTGAATCACTGCAAAGTGGACAGGTAACGTTAGACCTGCCTTCAAGAAGAGCTGGACCAATGATGCATATTCTAGTATAAACGTCATTGAGCTGGGAGCACCCACAGCACCACTAACACACACAAAATGGATTCCACCACAGAGAGTCAGCCAGAAGATACACAACACCCATGGCCTTATTAAAAGACTATTGAAAGATTATTGAAAGACTATTGAAAGACTGTTCATTACAGCAGGACAGATTCTCTCTCCCAAAAGATCCAGACTGGACTCAAAAAACTTTGAAAACCAACTTCTTCTGAACTTGAACAATAAATTCTTGCTGCAATATTAAAATGTGTCAGTTCATGGGATGTTAGGAGACAAGGGATGGCTCGACACTCGGGTCTACGTTTCGAAAATGGTGTCAGGAAGTTGAAATATTGTTCACTATTGACCCATTACAAGGTTGACTAGACAGTATTTTAACTATAGTTGATGACAAACTGGAGGTGAAATGATCAGAGCCTGTTCCTTTGTTAGGTCTAATGCTCCTTTTTTCTGTCAGACAACTTTTACTTAAACATGTTTACTAGTTAAAATGACATATTGGTTTTACTTAGTGTTAAATAAAAACTTTCAAAGGTATAATCATTCCTTATTATTCTTATTTTGCTTAATGACATTTAACTCCGCATGTCATCTCTGAAATTCTGATGCACAAAATCACAAGTCCAAGTGTGAACTGTGTCACAGAGTAAACAAACACAATAAAAACATGTATTATCTGCAGCATTGTTCATTCAAATTGTGTTAAAAAAGTGTTAAAAATTAAGTTGTTGCTGCATTACAATTTAAAAAAATAACAACTTATGATTAAGAAACAATTTAACAATGCTTTATATCATTTCCTCAGGATCAAGGAAAGAAAACAATGACACATAAAGAAAAACATCAGTTGAAAATAACTGGATAATAAGAGAATGCAGTGACTTTCAAGAACATATACCGGTACATGTCACTAAGGAATGTATCTGTACTTCAACCATTAAGACCTAGAGCTCACTGAGAAAAAAACATTTATCTTTCTGTTACTTTTCTGTAAGCTGTTTGTTGTGGATGGCCATAATAAAAAATGTGCAACTGAGATTTGATGCAAAAAGAGAGCATAAGGGTTGGGAGTGTGCATCATTAGTGCTATGTGCTTTATAAATACAGTGCCAAGATAGAGTAGATAATGGCTGTGTCTCAATTCAGGGGCTGCATCCTCATGAGTGCGCATTTGTCGGCCGCATACGTCATTGCCCCGCGCGGAGGACTGTCCCAATTCGAAGACTCCTCCTCATGCGGCCGAGGAATGCGGCCTACTTCCTGCCGAAATCGAAGGATGCATTCGTGAATCCTTCAAGACGGAGGCTATCCCAGAATTCATAGCGCCAGCAGAGATTTCGCGGGGGGGGGGGACTTTCTGCGTGCAGGGTCGGGGCTGCTGCGTGTTGTTGAGTCATCAGCTCGTTCTGAACAACCTCAGCGCGAATATTCATTCAACCTTTATTTAGTCATCTCAAACAACCTCAGCTCGAATATATCTCATTAAAATTTAACTACAGAAACGACAAAAAAATGTGTTAGCTGAATATACAGTATATTAGTGTTTCTGAGTTTACTGTTTTTGAAGAACTGATTACAAATCAGATTATTTTACACATGCGTAGCAAGGATCTTCTGAGGGGCAATCTTTTAAAACCCAGAGTGGACCTGTGAAAAGCAACTTGTCCAGTAGCTCAACTTGTAAAGCAACCCACGATTTGTGCAGAGATACTTTTCTCGAAGCTGGTTCAAATCTCACTCGGTACGGTTAAAACTTATTTTACGTTTGTCTTTTATTGGATAAAAAAAAGGAGTTTCACAAACTCCTTCATTTTAATCTCAGTCCTCATTTTTTTATCCAATAAAAGACAAACGTAAAATAAGTTTTAACCGTACCGAGTGAGATTCGAACCAGCTTCGAGAAAAGTATCTCTGCACCAATCGTGGGTTGCTTTACAAGTTGAGCTACTGGACAAGTTGCATTTCGTAGGTCCACTCTGGGTTTTAACAGATCGCCCCTTATAAGCTGATTTGTAATCAGTTCTTAACAAACAGTAAACTCAGAAACACTAATATATATACATGTATTCAGCTAACTAATATATTTTAGCGGCGTCCCTTCTCTTTCCACACACACAAAGCGCACACAAGAACTTCCCACCCATTTCAAGAGAACGCCCCACCCACTTCAATGCCGGCTCTCCTGAAGGCTAGACCGTCCCATTTCAGCAGTTTCGCTCAGCCCACCCGGTCTTGTGAGTGCGTGGCCTACTCGGCCCAGCTAGGCTGGGTCCTCATGAGGACGCAGCCCCTGAATTGAGACACAGCCAAAGTGTACAAATGATGGGCAAAAATCAGGTATTGCACAATTTTAGTGAATTGCTCTAATTCGGTTTAAATCATATATATCTGATAGATTCTAATTTTAAAATGTAAATAATGAATCTTCATCATACACCAAAGTTAGTCATGGAGTTCCTCAGGGTTCAGTATTTGGACCAATACTTATTACCTTATATATGCTTCCATTAAGTAATGTTTTTAAACAGCATGGGATACATTTTCATTGTTATGCTGATGATACACAGTTATATTTGTCCATGAAACCCAATTAATCCAATCAGCTACTTAGACTACAAGCATGTCTTGTCATGTTTCTGTTCAGAGCCCTGAGACGACTTCTGTTATGACTTGGCACTATTAAAATAANCATCTGTAGCTGTTAGCATGTGTAGCTGTTAACATGTGTAGCTGTTAGCATCTGTAGCTGTTAGCATGTGTAGCTGTTAGCATGTGTAGCTGTTAGCATGTGTAGCTGTTAGCTGGGACCCGAAAGACGTGGGTTCGCGCCCCGGCCACTACCCACCTTGGGGTGTCTATGGCTGTGTCTCAATTCAGGGGCTGCATCTTCATGAGGACCCAGCCTAGCTGGGCCGAGTAGGCCACGCACTCACAAGGCCGGGTGGGCTGAGCGAAACTGCTGAAATGGGACGGTCTAGCCTTCAGGTTTGCCGGCCTTGAAGTGGGTGGGGCGTTCTCTTGAAGTGGGTGGGAAGTTCTTGTGTGCGCGCTTGGTGTGTGTGGAAAGAGAAGGGACGCCGCTAAAATATATTATTTATCTGAATACATGTACTGTATATATATTAGTGTTTCTGAGTTTACTGTTTGTTAAGAACTGATTACAAATCAGCTTATAAGGGGCGATCTGTTAAAACCCAGAGTGGACCTACAAAATGCAAGTTGTCCAGTAGATCAGTTGGTAAATCAACCTGCGATTGGTGCAGAGTTACGCCAAAAGTACACTGCACGCGTTCCGCTTCCGCTCCGCTCCGGTCCGACCTCCGCAGCAAATACGCACCCATTATAATCAATGAGATAAAGTACACTGGCTCCGCACGGCGGCGGTGAGCTGCGGCGAGCGGACGGCAGTCCGTCAAAATTAGAAATTTTTCTATTTCTGCCGGATGACGGAGCTGTGCCGGAGTCAACTTTTGAAGATTACGTCGCACCAACAGGAAAAGGAACGAGCACAACTTCCGTATTTACAAAATAAAATCACCACGGGCGGACTAATCCTAGCTCTATACGGATTTATTTGTACAAAAATGCTGTCAAACTATCATTTATGACTATTCTATGACTAAACTATTATATTTATGACTATGACTACACCTAATAACGCAATACAAGAAATAAATAAATAAAAAAGTATTTTATTCTGAAATGTAAACATCACTTCCTGTTGCTCAAACCATGTCCTGTCGCTTATTTACGAGAGAAGATCAAGGCAGCCTTTACTGTTGTTCTCCTTCTTCCACCGAATGAATTGTTTTGTTCTGACTTCATTATTTATCACTTGATTTATCGCGCAATCTCGCAATTCCCGCACATGCGTCTTGGAGCGGCGCATCCAGGCGGACCTGAGCGGAGCGGAGGTAGTGGACTTTGGACTCGCTCAGCTGCGACCTGCGGAGCGGAGCGGACTCGGACCGCGTGTAGTGTATTTTCGGGGTTACTTTTCTCGAAGCTGGTTCGAATCTCACTCGGTACGGTTAAAACTTATTTTACGTTTGTCTTTTATTGGATAAAAAAATGAGGACTGAGATTAAAAGGAAGGAGTTTGTGAAACTCCTTCTTTTTTTTATCCAATAAAAGACAAACGTAAAATAAGTTTTAACCGTACCGAGTGAGATTCGAACCAGCTTCGAGAAAAGCATCTCTGCACCAATCGCAGGTTGATTTACCAACTGAGCTACTGGACAACTTGCATTTCATAGGTCCACTCTGGGTTTTAAAAGATTGCCCCTCAGAAAATCCTTGCTACGCACGTGTAAAATAATCTGATTTGTAATCAGTTCTTCAAAAACAGTAAACTCAGAAACACTAATATACTGTATATTCAGCTAACACAATTTTTTTTTGTCGTTTCTGTAGTTAAATTTTAATGAGATATATTCGAGCTGAGGTTGTTTGAGATGACTAAATAAAGGTTGAATGAATATTCGCGCTGAGGTTGTTGTTAAAACGAGCTGATGACTCAACAACACACAGCAGCCCCGACCCTGCACGCAGAAAGTCCCCCCCCCGCCGCGCGAAATCTCTGCTGGCGCAATGAATTCTGGGATAGCCTCCGTCTGGAAGGATTCACCATAGATATAATAAACACTAGATAAGCTGAGGCGGAGTCTCCGGCGTCGTCACGTGGCAGCCATCTTGCGACAGACAGCAACATTAGCTGCAGCTGTTGAAACTGAATGGAGGTGAGGGGTTTACACAAACAAAAATACTCTTAACTCGCTGTAATCTTGACGGATTTACAAACGGTTTATCTTTTTAAAAACGTTATTAACGTGGCTATGATTTCTTTGGTAGTCAGACAGCACTTTTGTCTTTTTTAAAACGTTTTATTCATGTTTTGGGTGTCACACTCATCGAGAATCTAGAATCTGTTTTTATTACACCAATAACTATTTTATTACAAACTACTGTAAATGACTATCTTGATCATGATTGTATTTATTAGCATACTATTAACAAGAGCCTTTGATTAAGGGCTAGCTAGTACAGTATTCCAAATATTTCCCCAGCATTCTTAGATCACTAGGAGCTCTTTGTTTTTAACTGAACTAAAGCTGCACATGATTTCCAAGCGGTTTGGTATGTTCAACACTAATTACTGCTTTGTGTTTTACAGAAATACTCTTTGACAAGATGCCTGACTTTTGTGCAGCCTATGGATGCTCCAATAGGCGTAACATCAAAACAAGAAACCTTGGGATCACATTTCACAAGTAAGACTCTGTGACAGTATTATTACTTTAATTAGAATAATCATAGTTATATTTTGGATCAGTGCACATTATTGGTCATGCTACACACCAAAATGTGAGATAATATTATTGACATAATATTATACATAATATATATTTACATAATAATGACATAATATATATTTACAGCACTTTGGTTGACCTTGTTGTTGTTTTAAGTGCTCTATAAATAAAATGGTATGGTATGGTATACGGCTTGTAAAAGTATCTTTATATAAATTATGATGTATGATTTAGTGTTTCTTTTGGACACAATTTTTAATAGCTGTTTTATTGTACCAAAAGTAAATGCAAGCACACCAAAAGTATGATATATGTGTATAATTGTCATTACTATAATTCAAAGGTAAAGAAAGGAAGTGTGGAAAATAATGACCATCTTCTTCATGTTTTTAAGGTTTCCCAAAACCAGAGAGAGGAGGCGGCAGTGGGAAGTTGCCCTGAGAAGAGAGGGTTTTGTTGCCCTGGACAGGACACTGCTCTGCAGTGATCACTTCAGTTCTGAGGACTTCGATCGGACAGGGCAGACTGTTAGATTAAAAGATAGTGTTGTTCCAACACTTTTCAATTTTCCATCGCATCTTCAAAAGGTATGTATCATCGACCTACAAGATTTCAAGATGTATAAGATTGATATGTCTATAAACTACTGTATATATAAATATGTGGTTAAATGTCACAGTTTAGTATTTCTTTCTGCAAATTTAGCAATAAACAATGTGTTGTTCTTTACATAGCACATTTTAGACACTCTACTTTTGTTTATTTTAGCTTGTAAAAACAAGAGGCTCAAACACCTCTAGAAGAATAGAAGACAACCTGGCAATGGACCTGTCTCAGGATAAAGCTCAGTCTGATGTTGTGAGTATTAATTGATTCACACAATTGATAAGTGAATAATTATTTTTTTTTAAACTGTTAAATTCCACATTAATATTATTTATATATTTGTATATTTTTGCAAAGCAACTGGAAGCCACTGCAAAGAGGCGAAAGTGCTGCAAGCGGCAGGCCACTGACCACCCGTATTCACTGCCTCCTTGCCCCAAGGCTATATATGCCAAACTTAATGAAGCCTCAGCTAGAGTGAGGAAATTGCAGAGGGAGAAATCGAATGCCTTGGCAAGAGAAAGGAGGGCCAAGAAAAGCATGCTGTCTCTTCTAGAGGAACTGAAGGAGCCCCCCTTGCTCATAGGAATTGGACAAGCACCAAGGAGTTCTTGTCAAAGGCCAGGGGTTACTTGCTCTCATTGAAGCTGGAAGATGGCACACCCCTTTATCGAACAAAGAGGTTTCTTAAAATAGTGATTGTTATATTAGTGATGCACTACAACCATTTCTACACCACACAATGTTATTGTTAATGGGTATTGGCATATGGGTTTATTTTATTCTTCATTACAGTAGTTGTATAAACTACCGTAGTTATAAGTAATGATCCAAAGTAAAGATACTACAGTATTACAAACAGCTACACTTTACCGGTTTTAGTGCATCTCTAATGCTATCTCCTCAGTTCTTCTCACCTCTCTGCATGGAGTTCATAATATGCTCTTCTCTGTCTGCATCGCGTTCATAACATGCTCTTTTCTGGTGATGGTACGTCTTATCTTATCAGGGTGTTTTGCTACAATATATTTGCTGTTTTAAAATACGTCTCTGTTCCTGCTCTTGTGTTTAGTCACCGCCACCCCTAAAAAATTAAATGTTAAGATCCTAAACTCATTCTTTCTTGGGACCTCTTTGTAATTATACAATATTTGCTTTATTTCATTAAGATTCCTGTCTATCCTGGGATTTATCATCAATATTGACACATTGATGTCAATGGTTCCTGTGCTGCTTGATGGGCAGCGATATATCCTGACCTACAGGTTCAGCCAGGACCACTTGGAGCTTCTCTTTAACTCCATCAGAGCATGTGGTACAATTCATAATTATTTTTTAACACAACACTAAGTGACCGTAACTGTCAGCAACTGTATTGTTTTCATTTTGTTGTTTTCAATTTGTTGATCCATGTTTTCTTTTTTTTTAGGAAAATACATTTGGTTTGTTTATTTGTTTGAAAAATCGGTGAATATGTAATATACTGTTATATATCTTGTGTCTATTTTAAGGTGGATGGAATAACAACCCTAGTGCTAGAACCTTTAGTTTATTTTATAGTTATACTTTTTATACTTTTTTACTTTTTGTACTAGTATGCAAAAACTCAGAACAGTATTATGTTCATTAAATGTTTAGTGCTTTAGTTTTTAGAGTTGGTGTAAATTTTCATACTCTTATACCACTATGCAAAAACTCAGGACAGTGTTAAAGTTTTACTATTTTATGCTTATGTCTATTATTATATGTTTCAGTGTTTTAATGTTTAAATAGTTACTGTTGCACCGAGGGAGTGAGAGTCTTGTCACACTATCAGATGTCACACTATCAGATGTTTATTTTTGTTTATTTGTTTGTTTATTTATATTTCTCAATTATTAAATCTTTTCATGTATCTAAAAAGAATAAACTACACATATTGACCAAGGTTGGTGTAATAATGTATTTAATATTACATAATATTTAAATGTGTAGGGAAAAAAATTGGCATAAATTAATTTCATATCACCAATAATAATACTATTTATGATGAAATAGTATTAAATATTTATTAGCATTGTAACATATGTCAGTTAATTTCGCTGGAAATAAACATGTATTTAGAAATAGATGTAAATATAATCTTATTGTGTATACTGCTAGTGCAATACAGTGTCTACATAACGTTATTTTCATGTGAACGTCCATCTTAAGTATACCATATTATAACAACATCTCTCACATTTATAACAAACCAAACCGTTTTAAAATCGGATGGAAATTAAGCAAGTTATGGTTATTTTAATAGTGAATGCACCATTCACATTCATGTTAAGAGTGGGCGTTCTGTCTGTCCCAAGATGGCCGCCGTCTGACGATGTCGGTCTCCATTGGCCAACAGCGGGGCTGTCTTATCTAGTGTTTATTATATCTATGGGATTCACGAATGCATCCTCAGATTTCGACAGGAAGTAGGCTGCATTCCTCGGACGCATGAGGAGGAGTCTTCGAATTGGGACAGTCCTCCGCGCGGGGCAATGACGTATGCGGCCGACAAATGCGCACTCATGAGGACCCAGCCCATGAATTGAGACACAGCCTATGAGTGCACACCTATTTCTCCAGCTCCCCGGGCGCTTTCTATGGCTGCTCACTGCACCACCTGGTGGTGGTTGGGTTAAATGCAGAGACGAATTTCGTCTGTGTATGGGAAACATACAGGTAGTCCCCGACTTACGAGCGCTCTTACATACGAGGTCCCGGACTTACGAGCTGGCGAACGAGCAGTAAATTTGTAAAAAATACAGCACTTTTTTGTGTTTTTAGATGAAAGTGTGTTAGCTAACCGTTTGGAAACACGTTTCTGAGCATGTTTATGAAGTAGTATGAATGTTTTTGATGAAAAACGAGTGTTCGTAGTAGCGCTACCATAAATGTTCCAACTTACGAGCGAAAATCCGGACTTACGAGAACACGTGTTTCTTGTTCCGACGTACGAATTTCCGGTTTACGGGCAACTCATAAGTACGGTACTCGCTCGTAAGTCGGGGACTACCTGTACACAGATGACAGACAAAGACATTATTATTATCTGTATCTGTTTACATCTGTAGCTGTTAGCATCTGTAGCCGTTAGCATCTGTAGCTGTTAGCATGTGTAGCTGTTAACATCTGTAGTTGTTAGCATCTGTAGCTGTTAGCATGTGTAGCTGTTAGCATGTGTAGCTGTTAACATCTGTAGCTGTTAGCATCTGTAGCTGTTAGCATGTGTAGTTGTTAGCATCTGTAGCTGTTAGCATCTGTAGCTGTTAGCATCTGTAGCTGTTAACATCTGTAGCTGTTAGCATGTGTAGCTGTTAGCATGTGTAGCTGTTAACATGTGTAGCTGTTAGCATCTGTAGCTGTTAGCATGTGTAGCTGTTAGCATCTGTAGCTGTTAACATCTGTAGCTGTTAGCATGTGTAGCTGTTAGCATGTGTAGCTGTTAGCATGTGTAGCTGTTATGAGCTACGTCTCGTCACGTGCTTGGATAATCTAGTCTCGTGACTGTGTGTGTGTTTTTCTGTGTAGGAGCAGGAGCTTCACGTCAGACCTCCACCAACCACATGTTTGTTCTCTAACAGGTATGGTTGTAATTTCTAGTAAAATTGTTCAATTTTATACTTCGGTCCAGCAGCCTCCACTTCTAAAAGTCAGCACGCACGCGGTTTGGTTGTGCATGCGCTTGCAAGGTTCTTTCAAAATAAAAGCTGATATGTGTCTCCTGTTGGTACAAACCAGAGCCCTATACATAGTTCCCATGTGACGTCACATCTGTTTTATTTCCGGGTGGACCCTCATTCAGAGAGGCAGCGCAGCTGACAGCTTAGTCTAATGGATGTTCATTTTTCACGTTGTTTTTTTTGTTAATTTCTAATTAATTGCAATGGTTACTTTGTGTTGGGTCAGTGGGTGTTCCAGTCGGGTAGACGTTTGGGCAACGCGCAGGTTTCACTTCATCAAAAAAAAAGTAAACGTGAAGGATTTATCTCATCGGAGAAGCTCACAGCAGCTCCATCGCTCTCTCGGATCTGCTCAGAAGACGTCGTGCTTTTGGCCGGTAAACAAAATATTCTACATAAATCATTTTGTGAAACAATGTTAGAGTACAACTGTCTGTGTGTTAGAGCTGTTTTTTTTTTTTCATTATTTAGCAACACCGTCTTGCATGCTGTGGTTAGCTTAGCATCTTGCTAACGCGACAACGGCCTCCTCACGGTCTACCGGGACCGGCGGGGAGACCGCCCCAGTGGGGGAAGGAGGACGGGAGCCAAGTCGTGCGGGCGACGCGTCGGTCCCATGGGACGTGCCCCCGCGGCCGCGACGGATCCACGCCGTCCGACCTGAGCTCGACGGATCCTCCGCTCCAGTGGCTAACGACATGCTAACTTCCAACATGGTAACACTCAAAGTGCTGGTTCTGGTCCGTGTTCAGCTTGGACTGTTTGTGCTGGCTGTGTGTTATTTTAGTTAAGCCTTTATTTAGCTGGTTAGATGAACTGATGGAAGTTCAGTGGACATGGAACTGTACGCTTCCTCAGTCCTGGGTTACATCAGTACATGCTCTGAAAATGTATCCATAAAAAAATATGTGAAATCCTACCCGAACCGGAAACCCTGGTTAAATAAAGAAGTTCACGCCTTGCTAGCAGCCAGAGACACTGCATTCAAGTCAGGAGATAAAGTGGAGCTGAGAAAGAGCAGGAATGAACTGAAGGATGGCATTAAGAAGGCCAAGGCCACGTATGCACAGAGGATCGAGGGACAGTTCACCTCACAAGACCCACGGAGCATGTGGAAGGGTATTAAATGCATAACAGATTACAAAGGCAAAAACAAACAATGCCCCAGGGACCCATCTCTGCCTGATGCCCTCAATAAGTTTTATGCACGTTTTGATGATCCAAACAGACCTGCTAGCACCAGACTCACCTCATCACCAGATGAAGAGCATCTCAGGGTGTCCGCAGCAGAAGTGAGAGGCAGTCTCAGAAAGATTAATCCTCATAAAGCAACCGGACCAGACAACATCCCAGGGAAAGTTCTGAAGGAATGTGCGGACCAGCTCTGTGAGGTGCTGGCTGACATCTTCACCACCTCACTTGCACTGGAGTCAGTTCCCACCTGCCTGAAGACCGCGACCATCATCCCAGTCCCAAAGAGCTCCACAGTGACTGGTCTGAATGACTATAGACCGGTGGCCCTCACCCCGATAGTCGCTAAATGTTTTGAGAAACTGGTCATGTCCCACATCAAGGCAACCGTCAACATCAATGAGGACCCTCATCAATACGCATACCGTGAGAACCGATCAACAGAGGACGCCATTTCTTCCGTGGTCCACACTGCTCTCACCCACCTGGATCAGAAAGACTCATACGTGCGTCTGCTCTTTGTGGACTTCACATCTGCCTTCAACACCATGATCCCCCAAACTCTGATAGACAAACTATCTACACTTGGACTAAGCCCCTCTATTTGTAACTGGGTACTAGACTTCTTAACAGACAGACCACAGTCCGTGAAGATCCACAACTTCTCCTCCTCCACCATAACCCTCAGCACTGGCTCTCCTCAGGGATGTGTGCTGAGCCCCCTTCTGTTCACTCTGCTCACATATGATTGTACAGCCACACTTCCAGGCTGTCATATTGTTAAGTTTGCAGATGATACAGCGGTGGTGGGATGCATCACAAACAATGATGAGTCCAGCTACAGACAGGAGGTGGAACACCTGGAGAGCTGGTGCAAAGAGAATAATCTTCACATGAATGTGAAGAAGACAAAGGAGATGATTGTGGACTTCAGAAGGAACAAACACACCCATGCCCCACTGAAAATAGGTGGGTCTGCAGTGGAAGTGGTCTCCAGCTACAAATACTTGGGTGTACACATGAATGATAACCTCAGCTGGAGCAACAACACCACCAGCCTGATCAAGAAAGGTCATCAGAGACTCTACTTCCTCAGACGGCTGAGACGTGCTGGTCTGAGCAGCCCAGTCCTCACCTCCTTCTACAGGTGTGCAGTGGAGAGCGTCCTGTGCTCCAGCATCAACGTGTGGCATGGAGGCTGCACAGTTGAAGAGAGGAAAGCTCTGCAGAGAGTGGTGAAGGCTGCACAGAAGTCTGTTGGAGTCAGTCTCCCCACCATCACAGACATTTACACCTCCAGATGCAGGAAAAGAGCCACCTGCATCATGAAAGACCTCACTCATCCAGCACACTCACTCTTTGCCCCACTCCCCTCAGGACGGAGGTTGAGGAGCATCAAGTGTAGAACCACTAGACTGAGGAACAGCTTCTACCCTGAGGCTGTTAGACTCATGAATAAATAAAAATAAAATAAAAAATAAACACTGCAAAATATCACATCATGCTGATGCTGATCTGTTTTCTTGTTGCTGTGTTCATCTGTGTTCATCTGTGACCATCTGCTCATACAAACTCATGTTCGTGCTGCTGTTTATTCCCACTATATTAGGCTTAGTGTATTACTAGTTGATGTTTTTCTTAGTTAGTTCTAGATGTTATTACTGTTTTTCTCTTTCATTTGTTGTTGGATGTAACTGGGACCTCGTGTACATAATCTCGTTTTCATCTCATGTACCACATGCGGTGCACATGACAATAAAGACTCTCTGACTCTCTCTGACTCTGACTCTAGATATGATTGAGACAGTTTACACATCTTTTTTGGATTTAAAGCTGTGAAGCCGGTGTGCGCTCCTCTTAGTAATTAAATAATTAATGATATCAGAGTAACTACTTCGTGACTAGTTGTGACTAGTTGTCTGATTCGTCTGCCATGATTTCTTTCTCAAACTCATTTAACTCCGACCACTGCCATTTTCATTCAACCTTTATTTAGTCAGGTAAATCTTTTGAACCTCATGGGCTCATTTACGAAAGCGACCTGCATTTTGCTCTTGTTCCTTGGTGAAGCTGTGGTAGCTCGTGTTTTTGTCCGTATAATTTGCTCTGGTTGTTCGCGTCTGCTTGTTCGCCATCTTGCTCGCCTTTTCCGCCTTTAGATGTGGTGCGGAAGCCGGTATTGCTCAATACTGGGGGCGTGTCTGGGAACTATGTATAGAGAGAGAGTTGTGACACTCTTTGTACTCGCCGATAGGCAATCACGTGGTTCCCGCAGCTCTCAATAGTTCCAAGCAGCTAGTCGCTGTCAGTCAGTTTGAGCAGCTACTGGCGCAACAGAACACAAAAATCGACTTTTCTTACTTTGTCCGGTGTCTTTCAGTAATTATTGAGCAGTGACGAACTGGTTACTTAACTGATTACTGATTATTTAACTGACTATGTGTTTTATTAAAGCATTTTTTAGACGTGGCAGATGCATTTATCATTACAGTGAAACGACACTGTAAACACATTTGTTAGAAAATAAATGTCTATGCAATACAATGATCAATATAGCCATGTGTTTTATGAAATATTATTTTATAAATATTTTATGAATTTTTATTCATAAATGTTTTATGAAATATTATTTATGCAGGATCGAGAGAGAGATCGGCAATTATCCTCAAAAGAATATCACAGCTCAGGAGACTTTACACTGGAAACAATTTCTTGTTTAAAGACAAATGTTCTTTATTTTAACCATAGAATATTAAATA
>JBBPBX010045528.1:0-25448 GCA_038048925.1 Garcialebias charrua
TGCAAACCGCTCCAGTGAAAATTGTAAATCACGAACTGATGAAGCCAGTAGGACCACATCATCTGCAAAAAACAGAGAAGCGATTCTAAGGTCACCAAAACAAATCCTCTCAACACCTTGGCTGCGCCTAGAAATTCTGTCCATAAAAGTTATGAACAGAATCGGTGACAAAGGGCAACCTTGGCGGAGTCCAACTTTTACCGGAAACGAGCCTGACTTACTGCCGGCAATGCGGACCAAGCTATATATATATATATATATATATATATATATATATATATATATATATATATATATATATATATATATATATATATATATATATATATATATATATATATATATATATATATATATATATATATATATATATATATATATATATATATATAATATATATATATATATATATATATATATATATATATATATATATATATATATATATATATATATATATATATATATATATATATATATATATATATATATATATATATATATATATATATATATATATATATATATATATATATATATATATATACAATATATATATATATATATATATATATATATATATATATATATATATATATATATATATATATATATATATATATATATATATATATATATATATATATATATATATATATATATATATATATATATATATATATATATATATATATATATATATATATATATATATATATATATATATATATATATATATATATATATATATATATATATATATGGTAAATGGAGCTTATTTATATAGCGCTTTCCAGCCCCCTGTGAGGAGCCCCAAAGCGCTTTACAATACCAACCATCCACCTATTCATACACACATTCATACACCGGTAGTGGTAGCCTGTCTCACCTAATGAGCTTGTTTGATTCAAAATGGCCGCCTCACCTTATGAGCTTGTTTTATCCAAAATGGCTGCCTCACCTAATGAGCTTGTTTGATTCAAAATGACCGCCTCACCTAATAAGCTTGTTTGATTCAAAATGGCCACCCAAAATGGCCGTCTCACCTAATTAGCTAGTTTGATACAAGCTAGTTTGATACAAGCTAGTTTGCTAGCCTAATCCATGCCAACAGAATGACCTCATATACATACCAATGGCTGCAAAAATGCTAATGTGATACAAGCTAGTTTGATACAAGCTAGTTTGCTAACCTGTTTGATCCAAAATCGCCGCCTCACCTAATGAGCTTGTTTGATCCAAAATGGAGTCCTCACCTAATGAGCTTGTTTGATTCAAAATGGCCGCCTCACCTAATGAGCTTAATTGATTCAAAATGGCCACCTCATGTAATGAGCTTGTTTGATCCAAAATGGCCGCTTCACCTAATGAGCATATTTGATTCAAAATGGCCGCCTCACCTTATGAGCTTGTTTGATTCAAAATGGCCACCTCACCTAATAAGCTTGTTTGATTCAAAATGGCCACCCAAAATGGCCGCCTCACCTAATTAGCTAGTTTGATACAAGCTAGTTTGATACAAGCTAGTTTGCTAGCCTAATCCACGCCAACAGAATGACCTCATTTACATACCAATGGCTGCAAAAATGCTAATGTGATACAAGCTAGTTTGATACAAGCTAGTTTGCTAGCCTGTTTGATCCAAAATGGCCGCCTCACCTAATGAGCTTGTTTGATCCAAAATGGAGTCCTCACCTAATGAGCATGTTTGATTCAAAATGGCCGCCTCACCTAATGAGCTTAATTGATTAAAAATGGCTACCTCATGTAATGAGCATGTTTGATCCAAGATGGCCACCTCACCTAATGAGCTTGTTTGATCCAAAATGGCCGCCTCACCTAATGAGCTTGTTTGATCCAAAATGGCCGCTTCATCTAATGAGCATATTTGATTCAAAATGGCCACCTCACCTTATGAGCTTGTTTGATTCAAAATGGCCATCTCACCTAATAAGCTTGTTTGATTCAAAATGGCCACCCAAAATGGCCGCCTCACCTAATTAGCTAGTTTGATACAAGCTAGTTTGATACAAGCTAGTTTGCTAGCCTAATCCACGCCAACAGAATGACCTCATATACATACCAATGGCTGCAAAAATGCTAATGTGATACAAGCTAGTTTGATACAAGCTAGTTTGCTAGCCTGTTTGATCCAAAATGGCCACCTCACCTAATGAGCTTGTTTGATTCAAAATGACCGCTTCACCTAATGAGCTTGTTTGATTCAAAATGGCCACCCAAAATGGCCGCCTCACCTAATTAGCTAGTTTGATACAAGCTAGTTTGATACAAGCTAGTTTGCTAGCCTAATCCACGCCAACAGAATGACCTCATATACATACCAATGGCTGCAAAAATGCTAATGTGATACAAGCTAGTTTGATACAAGCTGGTTTGCTAGCCTGTTTGATCCAAAATGGCCGCCTCACCTAATGAGCTTGTTTGATCCAAAATGGCCGCCTCACCTAATGAGCTTGTTTTATCCAAAATGGCCGCCTCACCTAATGAGCATATTTGATTCAAAATGGCCGCTTCACCTTATGAGCTTGTTTGATTCAAAATGGCCGCCTCACCTAATGACCATGTTTGATTCAAAATGGCCGTCTCACCTAATGAGCATGTTTGATTCAAACTGACCGCCTCACCTAATAAGCTTGTTTGATTCAAAATGGCTGCCTCACCTAATTAGCTAGTTTCATACAAAATGCCCCAAAGGCATCCTCCACACCAACAGAATGGCCTCATATACATACCAATGGCTGCAAAAATGCTAATTCAAGTTGTCACTTGACAAACCCATGGGAAGTCTAGGTAGAATGTCAAATGACAAACTCCCATGGGAAGTCTAGGTAGTATGTCAAATGACAAAGGCTTTGGTAGTACTGGTGTTAAACAATGCACGTAGCAGCACCCGCAAGTTATAAGTATGCCTAAGAAAATAGCCAATGATACCATTATAGATACAAACACCTGTTTCCAGGGACCGAAGATCTTTATCAGCCAATCGTCCAGTGGGTCGTCCAGACCCGAATGAATTTATTAATATGCAAATTGTAGAATATAAGGAAATATATGCAAACTATGAACGATAATAATAGTAAGCACTTAGGATATTGCAGAATTATGAACCTTAAGTTCCCAAGTTCCTCCTCCAGCAGCAAGGCAGTTGTCTCCCTTGAACACACAAAAATAGAGAAAGAACACAAGATTTATATCACCATCACAGAAACATTAATATACTTTTTGAATGTGCCACACATACTCAGGGGCATTCCCCTGGGTTGCTCGGGGATGTCCTCCTATGTCCCTGAGTTTTCTTCGTGTAATGTGAGACTCTAATATGTAATGTCTTTGTCGTTTTAGGTGTCTGTTCTATGTGTGGATATTCCTAGCACCGAGTGGCCCCATAAAACAGAGTCCTTCTGGGCCCGTACGCAACTATACTCGGCTACTTTGGTCTACCAAGGCACAAGAGTTCGAATGCGACCTCTTCTTGTCGTCCAGCCCAATCCTTTAGCTCCTTCCTGGTTCACGGGCTGGAGCACACTGAACCGTGTGGATCCCCTGGCATTGACACGCACTGCCTGTGGTGTACGTTCAGCGACCCCACACGGGTCCGTACTTGACCAGGGCTGTCTGGTCTTGCCTCCTGTAAAATCTGTTGAGAAAATCTAAACCACAAACTTTCGACTCGTTAGACTACAACAGGGCCTTCTTGGTTTAACCCAATTCACTCATCTAAGAGAAGGCCCAAACGTGGGTAAATCCATATGAGTTAAATTACTCTCTATTGTCTATCCATAAACCCACTCACAATGGTGCTGATAAGTCAGATTCTAAAACGTAAGCCAATTTCTCCAATGTTATATTAAAATTTGTACCCGGAAATGTGCAATAAAACAAAAATAGAGTTCCATCCTTACCCCCTCAGCTGGAGCATTTCCAGGAACCACCTATAATAAACAGAATGTGCCATAGCAAACAACACCCAACAAATTATAAATCAGTAGTACAAAGAATGAATCATGCATGTTAGTTGGGT
The DNA here is from genome assembly GCA_038048925.1 of Garcialebias charrua. Classification (NCBI taxonomy): domain Eukaryota; kingdom Metazoa; phylum Chordata; class Actinopteri; order Cyprinodontiformes; family Rivulidae; genus Garcialebias; species Garcialebias charrua. The sequence continues at coordinate 4,043 of JBBPBX010045528.1, forward strand.
TTGGGAGAGACTTAATCTTCATTAGGGTTAGTTATGAGTAGTTTTTAAGGCGGTTCATACTTACAAAAATACTGTACCTTTTCACTCAGCTTATAGCAGAAATTACACACATAAAAGTAACATCGCAAGCGGCGGCAGAGCATAATTCAAAAAAATAACATAGCAAGCGGCAGCAGAGCATAATTCACAAAACATTGTACACCTGTGGTTCTATACACCTTCTTCCTGAGTCAATAAGTCACATGTCGTCTAGTCAAGTCAATTGCTATACATCTACAGAACCATCATATTCCTAAACACCCTCTGATCAGGTCCACTTCAGGTTTGAGTGGTTTGAGCTTGCAGGCCAGGAAACATTTCTGAAATATATGTATATCAGTATTACACCTGAATCACACATATTATGTGTTATGATTATGTTCACTTAATTCCACCATATAATGTGAAAATATATTCAAGATGGAACCTTTATTTACGGGTTTTATTTCCAATAGGGAAGAGTTTTTCAGTTACACGCCTGCATAATACAACAGACATAACATTTGATGATTGACATATGAAGCTGGTAGTTGATTGGCTGAGAGGCGGATCACTCACAGAGTAGAAAAGTTCTAGGGCGGTTCCAAGGCGGTTCGATTCCAGGATTGGTCCCACGAGGCGATGACGTCATCTAGAGGTATAAAACCGTGGTCCGCCTTCGAAGATGTGTGTGTGTTGGACTGTGCTTGGAGTCAGGTCTGTTGGTTGCTGTAAGGTTTATTCTTATAATGTACAATAAACCTGCATAAAACTTGCACATTCGTTTCAGAGCTTTCCTTCAACTTTTGAACCGCAACAATTTGGTGATCCCGACGTTGAGAAGTTTGCAGTTTCGCCTGAAACGGAAGCCGATTGGGGGCTTCCCCCACGAGTGGCGGAGCAAGCGTGCAGCCAACTGGCGCCTTCTTCATTCAGGTGAGCAGATCTTCCGTTTATAACTAAATGTCTGCTATTGAAAACGCTAAATTTACCTTGGCTGTATACTGGTTCTGTCTACGGGTGGGCAAAAATTACACCGTAGTGTAGCTACGGTCGTTTGAGTTAGCGTTAACAGTTAAATAACGTGAACCACTGTTGGTATTTCATTTGAATGTGCATTTTTTTTGCTGTTTTCGTACATGTAAGTAAAGTGGAAAGCACATAGAAGTCCACACACACAAAGGGTGAGAGTATGAGTGCCTAAGTTTGCCTTTTCCCCCTCTATGAGCTCCAGCTGGGAGACATTTTTTTTTCTATTGGGCTCCGGGGGTTGTGGGGCTGAGGCTCGATCGTGAACTCCGGGCTCTGTCGCCGTCGAGTCACAGGGCTTTCATCCAGCACACGATTCCGCCGTTTGAGAGTGCTCCGGACGCTCCGGGGTCACAGGTTGCCGTGCGTGTGATTAGGTCACAACCGGGACTGTGATCGCTGTTAGAGTCACATTTTCCCTCCCCTTCCCAGTTGATGTTGATTGCCGTATTTTCCGGTGTATAGGTCGCAAATTATTTTTAAATTTTTTTCTCATTTATTTTTATTTTTTTTAACTTTACTTTCTTTTGTTTATTTATTTATTTTTCTTAGACCCTTGCGACCTATACTCCGGAAAGTGCTGTATACATGCAAACTAAGGCAACAGGGAAAGATTTTTTATTTTATATATTGTTTCAGTGGGTGTATTTGCCGGCAGTAGGTCAAATTGTGAAGTCTAATAGAGACTAGCACTGCTGTGCTCTGGGGTGGCATTTTTATTGGGTGTTTTAGGAGGGTGATTTAAAACAGGCAGTTTCTTGGTTGGCTACTGCAGCTGTCCATGGTCCTGGCTGGAGGTTTGCTCACTTCACCCTTGTAAAACACGTGTATAACATTATAATGTCTGACATACCTATACAAACTTGGAAAAATTGTGCTCCTGGCACATTAGGATCTGTATTACATGAGTTGTGGGTTTCATGGAGTCGGAAGGTAGCTGTCAAGAATGTTCTTGATGAGAAAAGACGTTTAGTTTCTTGGGTGAATAACATGTGTCGGTCAGGAATGTTTCCTGGTGTGGATGACCCGTCTTCATCTGCTGCTGGACTGAATAAGCTTCTTGTGCAGTCAGATAGAGCTTTGAAGTTGGCATTAGATGAGAAGGAGAAATGTTCTGTTCTAGTGCGTAGAAAGAAATATAAGGACTGACAGAAGGCGGACACCTTTAATAGAGACTGTTTATTATTTTTGGATGAAATGCGCAAAATCCTAGGTAGTCAGAAACCTGCTCTGAGAAGTGTACACAAAGCAGTTTCACAGAAACAAGTTGTTGGCTCGCAATCGGATTTATGGCCGTCTGCAGATAAGACCTTGGTGACCTTGGTGCCTGGTACCACAGAGCTCCCCCTTAAAGCCGGTGCTGCTCTCGTATCACAAACAGAGACATGCCTTGAAACTGAACAACCTTGTGCTCCCCTCTGCCTCCTCTTTGTCCCGCTCCCCCTCCTCCTCCTCGTCCTCCCCCGTATGCACCTGTGGGCCTAACTCCACACAATCAGATGCCATTGTCGGAGCTATCATCCATAAATTTGGCTGAGCTCTCATTGGGTTCTGGTTCTGAACACACCAGATCCAGCTCAGACTTGCTTCTCGTTACAGGAGGTATTTTACAGACAAGATCAGCTGATAATAGGAACGTGGTGCAAGACCATGTGCAAACATTGATGGGTGGTATTCATACCACTCCTGGCTCTGTGGGTGAACAAAGGGGAGGTGATGTGTTTCGTCCACCGTCCTCTGATGCTTCTTTCAGCGTGACATCTTTGGGGGCTTCATATGACTCCGTGCCACTGACCTGTCCTGGTCCAACTGCTTGTCCTGACCTCAGGCCTCCTGCCACAACTTTTGATAAGGTCACCGGCTGGCAGCGAGGAAATTCAGGTCGATTAAATAGAATTGCTGACAATGTTCATACATGCCTTGACGCAGCGCCTCCTGCTCAATTCATGTTACCTCTCGTTTCTTCCACCACAGCTGAGGGAGTCCGCAAACAGACTTACACGCCTTTTAGTTTGCAGGATACTGAGTTGATCCGTCAGCGTTTGCCTGATATCCAGAAAGGAGGTTCGGCTTGGATCCGCGCTTTTCTGGAGGCATGCGCCGGAATTGTGCCATGTCTGGGTGATTGGAGGAGGGTTTTCACAGCATGCACGTCGTTTGGTAGTTTGACTGAAATAGAACAGGCTGCTGGGACTAAATTGGACCCAGACAGTGACACACTGCACGACCACGTTCAAATTTTATGGCCAATTATACGAGAGAAATATCCGACGTCTATGAAATCTTCAGACTTGTGTGAGATTCCTCCGGCTGTTACAGAACGGGGCACGACCTACTTATCTAGAGTAAAACTCTTGTGGGAAAATAGAACTGGAAATGATCCAACGATTGATCCTACGACTCAACTGTTGTTCAGAGGAGCTGTAGAGAGCTCTCTGTCTGATGATGTTAAGAAGAGCTTGGCGTCTGTTGTTGGCCTGACAAAGATGGATTATGATTTATGGGCAGCCCACATTGTTCATTTTATTGATCAATCTTTTGATAAGAGGGAGTCTGATGACAGGGAATTGAAATCCCTTGAAACTCAATTAGCTAAGGCCCAATTAAAAGACATACGTGACAAACTTAATTTCACAAAGGTGAATGCAATTCAGATGCCCCAGGTTCAGGGTCCTCCTACATCATCTGATAATTCATATCAACAGAGACCTCTGGGCCCATCCACATCCTGGCGCAGGGGTCGTAACAAACGTCCGAGGGGAAACCCTCAACCCACGGACAGGTGCCGCAGGTGTAACGGGGTGGGACATTGTATTTTCAATGTCCGACCAAACAGGATTTATCGAGACAGGAGGTGACGCCAGCTCGTTATCCACATGACGTATATCCACCACCACCAGATCATACTCCACATGGCCCTATGCCGGGAGCCAATAATCAGGCCCCAGGCCAATATCCTATTCAATAGGGGTGCCCTGGTCCGGCAGTAGGTGGTGTCTTGTATCCAGAACCTTTGGTATCGTTAACCATTAACGGCCGAAATCACATGTGTATGGTTGATACAGGCGCCAGGTATTCGTCAGTTAACACGTCACTCCCACGATCAAAGAATACCGTACCTGTTGTTGGATTCTCGGGCAAGCCAGAGGAGTGGCCGCTCTCTTGTTACGTACCATGCGTGTGGAATAATCTGCGCTTTGAACACTCCTTCCTGATTTCTGACACATGTCCAGTGAACTTGATTGGACGAGACATTCTGTGTGATCAGAACGTGACTTTGATGATGAGTCCTGACAACGTCCAGCTGAGTTTTCCTGATGGAACTGTTCAGTACTGTGCTACAGTGAAAAGCTCCATTCATCAGATGCTCCAGGTTGAAGGGACTTCTGCTGAGTCTGGTCCAGCCGAATTTCAAGCTGAAGTTTGGTGGGGAGCAGTTCCTGACTTTACAACTACGCTCTTGTACGACACACTGCAGAGCTGGAACGCCTGGATTAATGTCATAAGATCTTATGACACGCTTCCTGATGTGGCACATTGCACGCTGAACTATGACCTTTGTGGTGATGGGGACTACGATGTGCTCTGGACAGGACTGCTGGAACATTGTCAAGAGACTGGTGAATTTCCAGTGGCTGAAATCATGGACATCTATGTGGCCCCGGAGGGAGTGGTGGCAGGTGTGAAGTTGCCTGCACCGTTACTGCAACTGTATATGCTTGGCGATGTATCAGCTCCACATGTGTCATTGATGGTTGTATCTGGTGCCGATGCGAAGAATTTAGGTCCTGTGATGAGACGCTGTCTTGCTGTAAGGGAATGGGTGCCTACACAAAATCCACACTTACACTATTCTCCAGAAACTGATACTTACAGGATCACACACAGATCATTCACATTATTGTTACCTGAAAACATTCTCTGCCTAGATCACATGGCGGAGAAAACACAGACCATGTTGGTACGGACAAACTGTTAGCCAGTTTGCCTGATACACTTTGGGCCAGGACATCTACAGAACCATCATATTCCTAAACACCCTCTGATCAGGTCCACTTCAGGTTTGAGTGGTTTGAGCCTGCAGGCCAGGAAACATTTCCAAGGGGCGTCTCCCATCCTGCTTCACACACATTTCACAGAGGAAAAAAAACAGTGTTGTTAATTGCTCATTTGAAATATGCTTGCATCAATACTCCTTCCTCCATGACATGATTAAAGAAAATAAAACGTTCAAGACCGATACCGTCTCAATATCAACGCAAGTGAACTTTGTTTATAACGCCAATTTATCAGTTATCCTTATTATTCTTTGTATACTAAAATGTATTTACCATCTTTTAGTTAATTAGTTATTTCTAGGAACATTTGTCAACCTAGTTGTTTCTAGGAAACATTTACAATCTAGTTATTTCTAGGAAACATTTACAATCTAGTTATTTCTAATTAGTTATTTCTAGGGACCAATTCCAACCTCTCTATTTTTAGAAACATCTGTCAACCTCTTAACCCCCTTTTGAAACAAAACTCTACCTTGTTTCAATTATGCCAAAGTTATTTGGTTAATAAATTGGAAATTGTGTCTAAATTTACCATCCTTTAACCTAAGCACTAGTGTCAGATGTTTCCTAAACCTCAGCCTATTGCCACCACTAATTTGGTTTTCACAACCATATAGCTAACTGTAATCTACGATATCATCTCATTTTCTTTAAAATTATAATCATTTACCAAAATGTACCCCTTGTGACACATCAGATTTCCAACATGCACTCCGCCAAGGATAACTGCTGCCCTCTCTTCAGTCTTATTAAAACCTTGTATGAATGTTTGTGGAGACACAAATTTTATCCTGCAAAAACAAAAATATAAAAGTTAACTCGTTTTAAGGTCAGGAGCTTGGATCATTTCCCTTGCTTTCCTTAAGCTTCACCACAGTTACAAGAACCAGAAAAAGCAAGTCGTCAGATCCACCTGAGCACAGTATAACTGAGAATCATGAGGCCCGCGCTAGCAGACCCTAAATGTGCCTATTTGTTTCATTTAAGAAATTTATCATAGCAACTGTAGTTTTGATCCCGGATACTAAGATCAATGACAGAACCTCACAGATCAATATGGGTGCGGCCTTTGCTGGTATGAGTGACTTCAGGACCATTTGTTCTCTTGTCTGTTTGGAGAACGTGTTCAGCTTTCTCTTGTTCCAGCCCCCAGTGAAACATTCACTGGGTTCTGATTCTCGTCAGGATCCCCCCAAATCCGGACAGTATGTTCTGGCCATTTGTGTCTGATGACCATGTTTTGACAGTTCTTTGAGAAAGTCTTTGCCTCTGCTCGGCTGAAAGTTTCTGTGGACAGTCTTTTGTTCTTTTGGTGCCTTTGTTGTTTTCAGTCGTTCCTTGCGTAAGCCCCTCAAAAGTTCTTTGAGCAAGGTTGCATATGAGTCCACCCATGTTGTTGTTGTTCCCAGTGAAGTCACAGTGAGTCAGTTTCTGGACACACCTTCATATTAAATCTGATCCGATCTGATCAATAACCACAGTAGCTGAGATTCAAAAGTCAGATGCTGCATGTGTTTTGACAGAGGCCTACCTTAATGCATATTTACCATTATGTGTTCTGTAAAGATGAGGTGGGATTCATAAGACTCACTCTTGCCGTTCCACAAACACTGTTCAATGAAGCTATTTAAAAAATTAAAAAAGATTAAAAAATCATTAACAGACCAAGATCAAATTAATTTTCTGTTAACCAGCTTTATTATAGATCCTTCGACAGAGGCATCTTTTAATCTGATCTGCACAACAGATCCAAAACATTAGTTTACCTAAAAGTGAAATAATCAATTTACCCTGAAACCAAAAAATACTGTAGCCTACTTTTATTTCAGAACATACAATGTACGGTTTTCTAAGACCCCTTGCTAGTATACAGTCTATGATAATTAGCAAATTCCTTGAGCCTTCTAAGATCTGCCTTCTTGTTGGATTTATTTATGTATCGTGTATATTTTCATGTCTAAACGGCACCGCTAGATGCCCTCCTAAATTGTCAATTTGAAATTATTAAGCTCAGTGGCTCATTTATTCAAAGTAAAAATATGGGCTCGTTCATTTTGGCCTGTTGTTCCAGGTATAACCAGGGGTGTCAAACTCATTTTGATCTGGGGGCCGCATACAGCTTAATCTGATCTCAAGGGGGTCAGACCAGAATACTCATTCCAAAAGTCCACTTTTTGTCTTTGTATTAGTGCAAAGAATAAATAAATTATAAAGATATTAACATTAAATTAATTGTCCTTTTACATTTTTACTCAGTTTTAACATTTAAGTGCATTACATATTAAAAAACTGATCAGTGATTGCACGTTTTAAAACATTTATTCAACAAACTGTTTTGTTAAATACCCTGATGCATGCTCAATAATCCAGGTAGAGAAATCTAAAAAAGCTAAATCTGGGCTTATGGACATACAAAAAAAACAGTTCTGTTAAAACCCTTTCCTGCATGTTAAAAATGCATCAAAATTTAGAAATGAATGAATTTTAAATCCATTTTCCACATCTGGGAAGCAACTGTGCGTAATTTTAATCATGTGCCCTGTCAATAAAGATATATTATATTCCTCTAAAGACCTGAAATCATTTCTCAAACTCCTTCACAACTCTGAAATCTTGTTTTTGTGCTGTTTCACCTCAGGATGAACGCTTGCTACGCACATGAAGACAGGGAAAATGAGCAGAGCCTCCGTTTGCTATCTGCTGCGCTAAAACACAGCGCCTCTATAGCGGACAACATAGGAACCGCAGATTTTTAAGAAAATAGCGTTTTTTATTTATTTTATATAATTCAGATTCATCTGCGGGCCGACTAAAACCCCTGGCGGGCCGGATGCGGCCCGGGTCTTTGACACCCCTTAGTCGATTTTTTTAATCCAATTCTCCACTTATTATAAATTAAGATTCAATTTATGTCCTCAATAGATTAAAATTAAAGGTGTATTTGTTCAGGACCTGATTGTGAGGGCTACTCCCTCTCCAGCACTTTGAGATTTTTATTAATGAAAAGTGCGTTATAAACTGAATTCATTATTATCATTATCATTATTTATTTTTCTTCAAACCCCAATCTGTCCTCTTCTTTTATTCATCTGACTCCAAACAGTTATTAAAATCTGCACCTGCATCCTTTTACTTTTATTAAATGTTTCAGAACGAATAACCCAACTGGATGACTAAATTAAATCACAAATAAAAGTGACTCCGACCTGTTTTTGGCTTTTCTAGAAATTATTACGCTCCCGTCTGCAGTACCTTTTTTCGTCCATCAGGGGTCTCCATTATACTCAGGCTCAGTGTTGCCAGCTGTACGATATCCAGCCAATCGTGCTTTTCTAAATGTGACAGAAGACTTTCTGTACAGCTCATTATTTGCCACCAGACAATAATGCGTATTAATGTCTATGGTTCCCCCCAGTACTGACGCCACAAAGCTGTGAGTGCCTGTTAAACGCTACAGTATTCAACAATAGAGTGACTATCGAGCATACTTATTTTGTTTATGATGGGTGTACGATAATCCTACATTTCTCACCTGGCAACCCTGCTCAGGCTATACACGAAACGACTGTCTTTTGCGTCCCCATAGTTGCCAAGTCCGCTTATTTCAAGCGGCATTGGGCTTGTTTTCCCTGGAGTCGCTTTCAAATTTGATCAGCCGCTTGTGGCGGGTTTTTATTTTTGCTTCTCGCGGACATTGAGTCGCTTATTTGTGCTTGTTTTGAAGGAGCTGATCGCTTCTTTCGGTCTAGAGATCTGGCAACCCTGCGCTTCCGGTCAACGCTCACAAGACGACGTGGACATTCACTGGATCTATTCACAAAAGTACGTCTTCCAAATTGGTAATCCACTTTCTCTGCTTCTTATATTGGGAAATACAAGTATGATACGTTCGGTTCTACATCCTCACAGCCTATACACAAATTATAATGACGACGCCTCGTGAACCAGTCGGACCTAACGGCTCGTTAGCTTTGCTGTTAGCTGCTAAATTCGTCTACCAAAACTAAATTTGGATTATTTAAAGTCAATATTGTTTATCTACACGACGCGCCACTGTACGCTTTGTTAGCGAATCCGATGTGAGCTGTTTACCATTACAAAGTTATAAAATGTCCGCTGTTAGACACCCTATGCTATGCTAACGGAAGTTCCCACTGCAATTTCAAAATTTCCCGTTTGTTTAAGTGTTATAACCTAAAATTATTGAGATAGAATGTCATAATCCTTTTTGATCAATCCTTCCAACTGTGACGGTTCATTCGGCCTTAACACTACTTTGACTAAGGCTGCGCTTTTTTGCGCAAGTGAACTTTGCTTCTAAATCCCCCGGTCCCTTTCAGTGGGCTATATAATGTCAATTCAAATGCTAATGACCCTACTAAAGACCCATTAATTGTACACCTACACCCCCCACCCCCTACCCCTCAGTCCAAAATCCTTGGACCCAATGCAGGCCTTGTATAACACATAACCATTTATTACTGCAAGGTCAAGCACATGTAGAACACGGTGATGGGCCGCACCGTATATAAATGTGCAATCTGGTCCATTATGCCTGTGTGTCAATTGACCTCGGGTCATGTGACCTATGTTGGTCCGTCAGTTGACCTCATGTCGTGTGACCTGTGTCGGTCCATCAGTTGACTTCATGTCGTGTGACCTATGTCAGTCCGTCAGTTGACCTCAGGTCATGTGACCTGTGTCGGTCCGTCAGTTGACCTCGGGTCATGTGACCTGTGTCGGTCCGTCAGTTGACCTCAGGTCATGTGACCTGTGTCGGTCCATCAGTTGACTTCATGTCGTGTGACCTATGTCGGTCCGTCAGTTGACCTCAGGTCATGTGACCTGTGTCGGTCCATCAGTTGACCTCAGGTCATGTGACCTGTGTCGGTCCGTCAGTTGACCTCGGGTCATGTGACCTGTGTTGGTCCGTCAGTTGACCTCGGGTCATGTGACCTGTGTTGGTCCGTCAGTTGACCTTAGGTCATGTGACCTGTGTCGGTCCATCAGTTGACTTCATGTCGTGTGACCTATGTCGTTCCGTCAGTTGACCTCAGGTCATGTGACCTGTGTCAGTCCATCAGTTGACCTCGGGTCATGTGATCTGTGTCGGTCCGTCAGTTGACCTCAGGTCATGTGACCTGTGTCGGTCCGTCAGTTGACCTCGGGTCATGTGACCTGTGTTGGTCTGTCAGTTGACCTCGGGTCATGTGACCTGTGTCGGTCCATCAGTTGACCTCAGTTCATGTGACCTGTCTCAGTCCATCAGTTGACTTCATGTCGTGTGACCTATGTCGGTCCGTCAGTTGACCTCAGGTCATGTGACCTGTGTCGGTCCATCATTTGACCTCGGGTCATGTGACCTGTGTCGGTCCGTCAGTTGACCTCAGGTCATGTGACCTGTATCGGTCCATCAGTTGACTTCATGTCGTGTGACCTATGTCGGTCCGTCAGTTGACCTCAGGTCATGTGACCTGTGTCGGTCCGTCAGTTGACATCGGGTCATGTGACCTGTGTCGGTCCGTCAGTTGACCTTGGTCATGTGACCTGTGTCGCTAAGTCAGTTGACCTCAGGTCATGTTACCTATGTTTGTCCATCAGTTGACTTCATGTCGTGTGACATATGTCGGTCCGTCAGTTGACCTCGGGTCATGTGACCTATGTCGGTCCGTCAGTTGACCTCGGGTCATGTGACCTGTGTCGGTCCGTCAGTTGACCTCAGGTCATGTGACCTGTGTCGGTCCGTCAGTTGACCTCAGGTCATGTGACCTGTGTCGGTCCATCAGTTGACTTCATGTCGTGTGACCTATGTCGGTCCGTCAGTTGACCTCAGGTCATGTGACCTGTGTCGGTCCGTCAGTTGACCTCAGGTCATGTGACCTGTGTCGGTCCGTCAGTTGACCTCAGGTCATGTGACCTATGTCGGTCCGTTAGATGACCTCGGGTCATGTGACCTGTGTCGGTCCATCAGTTGACCTCAGGTCATGTGACCTGTGTCAGTCTATCAGTTGACTTCATGTCGTGTTACCTATGTTGGTTCCTCAGTTGACCTCAGGTCATGTGACCTGTGTCGGTACGTCAGTTGACCTCATGCCGTGTGACCTGTGTCGGTCCGTCAGTTGACCTCATGTCGTGTGACCAGTGTCGGTCCGTCAGTTGACTTCATGTCGGGTGACCTGTCGTTTTGTCAGTTGACCTCATGTCATGTGACCTGTGTCGGTCCGTCAGGTGATGGACAACAATAGGTCAAGCATGTTGTTGAACACAGCAATGGGCCACCTGCATGTGCCAGCACGCACCGTATATACATGTGCCAAGGACAAGGAGAGATACAGTACTTGTAAGCAAAATAATTTATTTGACAGACCATCAGGGTTACAGGATAATCAGCATAGCAGAATAAGACAATTTTATGCATAAAATTGTTCTGGAGCAGACAAAGCTTTCCGTTCAGTGGATGTCCCAAAATGCTCAACTGTGAGATAAATTCAGGGTCTGTTATGTGTGAATTCAGGTCAGGGCCTCTCTTTTGACTAAGGGGGAAGTGCAAGCAGAGTCTTACTTACCTGGTTTAAACATTGGAATGCAGTCTGTGCAGTCTGGTGTGGTGGGGGTGTCTGAGTTGAGTGCACATTTATTTATAACAAAAGGCAGTTAATGGTCCAATAATTGTCAGGAGAAGGAGGGGGTTTGTCCTCAGGATCTTGAAAATTCAGTCATCCTAGTGTTAATTGGAAGCTAGGCCTATAATTCTTACCTGTGTCCTCGACGTGGTCAATACACATTGTAACAAAGTTGGGCACTGATGTGTTCTCCCTCTGGCAAAGACTGGTCAAACTGCAGCCAAACACCTGATCTGTGAAGAGAAACACTAACTGATGAGGGAAACAAACTAAATCAAAGTCAAAGTCAAAGTCAACTTTATTGTCAGAACTGCAATATGTACAGGACATACACAGGATTGAAATTGCGTTTCTCTCAGTCCCTCGGTGCAACAGTAACTATTTAAACATTGAAACACTGAACCATATAATAATAGACATAAGCATAAAATAGTAAAACTTACACTGTCCTGAGTTTTTGCATAGTGGTATAAGAGTATGAAAATTTACACCAACTCTAAAACTAAAACTAAAACACTAAACATTTAATGAACATAATAAATCCTGACCTAGTCCAGCTATAACACATGAAACACATTGAGATCCTGAGAAAGATCGGATCACCTTTGATGTATCCTTTGTCTCGAACAGCCTGATATGTGGGACGCCTTGTCAGAAATTTCTTGAGCTTTATCCTGGTTTTCTTCTGGTCTGATGAGTCCATGCTCACAGAGTTCTTCATGACTGAGAAGAGACAGCAGAGCAGTGACACAAAAATACTGTACCTGAGCCCTGTTAAGATCAGCAGCTCGACTCACTTCTACTCTTTTTGGAGTCCTGGTGATCCTTCTCCTTGTCCTGTTTCTCAGTTCCGGGAGAATCGTCCATGTCCTCCTCGATGGCCTCATCCGATTCCCAGGCCTAGACCACAGGAATAATCTCAGGTTGGAATTTTCTCCTTCATCCTATTTCACTACAACCACTTGTGTTCCTGTAGATTTACACTTCGCAGTAATAACACAATCATTGTGTCTTGTTATTGCCTTCCATCAGTATATGAAAGGTGGGTAATAATGCTGTGTATTTGAATGTCTGTTAGCAAACTTTTTCATATGCCACTAGGTGAATTTCACTGAAAGTCTCACATGGTAATCACTGGATGTACATAAACAACTGAGGACTGATGTTTAACTATCCAGCGGAGAAAACTCATTTTGACTACCGGTACTTGTATTGTATCTTTGTTCTCTTTCTTTCAGTCACAACCCAAAGTATTTCATTACTGGTGAGGGTAGGAACATAGACTGACCGGTAAACAAAAAGCTTTGCCTGACAGCTCAGATCCCTCTTCACCTCAACAGACTGGCATAGAGTCTGCAATACCTCAAAAGCTGCAACAATCCATCTGTCGATCTCATGGTCCATTCTTCCCTCACTCATGAACAAAATGCCAACATACTTGAACTCCTCCATTTTAGGTAGCACCTCAACCCCAACTCAGAGAGGGCAGTCTGCCCTTTATTGACAGAGGACATGTTTTCAGATTTGGATGTGCTGATTTTCATCACATCCACTTCATATTTTGCTGCAAATTGTTCCAGTAAGAGTCGAAGATCATGGTACAAACATTTCAACAGAATCACATCATCTGCAAATAGCAGAGATAGAATCCTGAGGTTACAAGGCCACCCCTTTCACCCCCATTGATGCACTGAAAAATTCTGTCCATAAAAGTTATGAATAGAATTGATGACAATGTGCAGCCCTGGCGGAGTTCAACTCTCACCCTGAAGGGGGTCCTACTTATTGCCGGCAATGCAAAACAAACTCTCGCACCATTTGTGTAGGGACTGAATGGCCAGTAGCAATGGGAAACCAATCCCTTACTCACAGAGCACCGTCCACAGTGTACCTCGAAGAACACAGTCAAATGCATTCTCAAATTCCACAAAATACATGTAGACTGGATGGGCAAACTCCCATGCCCTCTTGAGGTGACTAGTGAGGGTAAAAAAGAGCTAGTCCAGTGTTCCACAGCCAAGACGATATCCTCATTGTTCCTCCTGAATTTGAGGTTCGACCATAGATCAGACACTTCTCCAGTACTCCTGCATAGACCATATTGAGGAGGATGAGAGTGATGCCCCTTTAATTGGAACACACCATCCGGTCCCCCTTTTTGAAGAGGGAACCACCAAAATGTTCATTCAATGTTGCAAATGCGTGTCAACCAAGACAGCCCTGATCCATCCTGAGCTTTGAGAGGCTCAGGATGGATCTCATCCACTCCTGCAGACATGCCTCTGTGGAGCTTTTAAACTACCTTTAAAGAGGAACTAAACCGAAATTTAACTTTTTTTAGCTGATAAACTCCCTAGAATGTGTTCAAAAGGTTTCATAGCACTATGTCTGTGTTGATTTTCATGTAATTGTTCGTATTTGTTTAAATCAGCAATATTTGGTCTAAAACCGTGTTTACGGTAGCCCTATTGGTTGAACATAGGAATTGCACCTTCATTTTCTTGTTAGTCTAGGATTCGCACAGTGACGTATTTTCGCAAGCTTTCGTCACGAACGTGGTTCAAGCAGAGCCAATCCCCTGCGGAGATCAGACGGTCCTCGATGCAGTGCATACCTTATATGGAAGTGTACATTTCACTCCTGAAAAGCTCTGCAACAAAGCATATTATAGTTTTCGGAATGGCACTAGTTATTTGTGTATTTTAACTTATTTATTTTAAGAATATTTTTCACATCATCGAAACTGTCTGGTGGTATTTGTTTTAATAGTGTGCGATAGAGGAGCAATGCATGAATGCCAAGTTGGGTCAGTGGTGTAAGAACTGGGTTGGGATCCGGGAGACCCGGGTTCGAGCCCCGGTCACGGAGAACTTTGTAGTATTATTTTCATTTTTTTTAAGCCTTTTGTTTTGGATAGGTCGGGTGGAATAGATAAATACATCTACATGTTTATTCTTTGTTGTTGCTTGGTTTATGTTGTTGGCTAGAATTTGTTTGTTTTAGGTTGTTGCTGGAAGAGGTGTGAACACAGGACAACCCCCCACCTCCTCCCCTCCTTGTCTCTCGACACGCCCATTTTGAGGGAGATTTTGAATCTGCTTCGAGGGGCGGGGTTAAAGTTTCACAGTGTGTTGAGGCCCGCTTTAACTATTTCAGTGACCTCAGCTTCAATTATGGACAAACCAACCCCAAAGTTCCCCAACTCAGCTTCTTCCATGGAAGACTGAGATAATGGGATTGAGAAGGTCAAATATATATTAATTTTACCTCCACGTGACATCACTGGTTGAGATCAACAGCACCCCATTTTCACTAAACAAAGTGTTGGTAAAGTGTTGCTTCCCCTGCCTCAGCCGCTTGACGGTTTGCCAGAATCTACTTGGAGCAGATCTAGAGTCTGTATCCAAAGCCTCACTGAAATCCTCCCAAATTCAAGCTTTAGCCTCAGCAACAGCAAAGGCTGCAGCCCGCTTGTCTCGTTGATACTCCTCAGGTGACTTTGGAGTCCTATATGCCAACAATGTTCAACAGGATTCCTTCTTCAGCTTGACAGCCCCCCTAACCCTGGATTTCCACCACCAAGTTAGAGGACGGCCATCATGAGAAGCACTGACAACCTTGTGGCCACAGCTCAAGGCAGCCGCTGCAACAATAAGACACTGTACAGATTTTAATTTTTTTACTTTTAGGAAATAATAATTTGATATACAACTGATCTGTCTTTTGGAGCCAACCCAATTCAAGATGGATTCAACAGTTAACTTACCTTAGAAGAGACAAAAATGTCAGCAATTTAGGTACTTTTAGAGATACTGAACTAAATTTGAATGTGGTTGTTGCTGAAATTCATTTACAGCACTTACTCCAAGTGCTAGCTTTGCAAGATATCTTTGATAAGAACTTTATAATTAACTGTGCAAGTCAGCCCCGTTTGTCTTTTATCAAAATACCTAATGAACCAGTGGACAGATTTTAATGGAACCTTCAGAAAGTAATCATTGGATGTACTTTTACAACTTACTAACTTTTGGGGTCAATCAATATCAAGATGGCTGTTAGGATAATCAACATTAGCAAGCATTAAATGGAAATAACTAAGTAAATTTTACAAATATTGAACTAAAATTTGTAGTAGTAGTAGCGGTAGTCGTTCACAACGCATACTTTGAGAGTGACATCTTGTACTATACCATGAGATTGCACAGAACATTATTTTAAAAGTTTGACCATAACGGGTACAACTGCCTTTTCTCATTATAAATTTGAAAATCTAAGTTTTCATTTAATCCAAGTTTTCCAAAGGCATCTAAGTTTGAAATTCTGTCATGAGGGGAAGATGACAAAGCAGTTGACTCAAAGGTTCATATCTGACAACAAATCAACACTTAAGTTCTGGACTCACATGAGCACTAATGGTATCTGTAAGGGCCCGGTACCAGTCGTTGATAACACTGTCAATCTCAGACTGGATCAGAATCTCTGTGCCCTGAGGGGTCTTCAACTGTGGGAGGGAAACAACTACAAGTCAAAACGGGTGATTAAACACAAATGATTAGACAGCTTTTCTGTTAATTACCTCAATGACATGTTTTTTACTGGACTTTTCCTTGGAAGCCCACTCCACTGATGCCCCATGCAGATCAATGGTGAACTCAGGTTTTGATTGATTACTGCCAAACTTCTGAAAGCCAAAGTTGAGACACAAAATAAGAATCTGACAAACTTATTTTGTCACATTACTGTTTCCAAGAGAATTTAGTCCAGTTAGAAAGAAAATATTGGCAAAATGTGATGCAGATTTTAATGATATTAATTTTGCTCAACAGTTCACGAAGTACAAAAGTACTGAAACTAAAGGCAACATCTGTAAATACAGCCAGATTATGCTAAAATCGTAACAGTGTACCACACATCTTTTTATTTATTTATTTATAAAATTTGTTCATTTTTTAAAAATACAGTACAAAACAATCCCATCTTTAGTAATTTTATTTAAAAATATAAAAATCTTCCCAATATCAACACAACATGTTTTGCTTTGTGTAAACAAACAAACAAACAAAATTCTAATTTTCTATTGTCAAATCTTTGTATCTAATGTGATTTACTGCCATACAGTAAAGCAAGTATTGTGTAATCCGTTTTTTTCTAAAGACATTTGGAAATGTGTTACTGTAGCTACCTCACAAATTTCCTACATACTGTAACTTTGTAATAATCTAAGCTGAAAACAAACGCCTACATTTTGATGTAAAAATGTTAAGTGTAAAAAAATAAATACCCAAGCTAAAAAAATAACCTTACAGCTGCTGCTAGTGACACATCATTGTCACTAGGGGTCTCACGTACAAAGACTTGCATAGATTTCCTACTGAAACATGGAATACGCTTAAATCGGGAAAACAGTGTATGGACAAATAAATCCAACTGTATGAAACCGTGCGTGGACATGAATCCAAGCACACTTCCTTTGTACATCCCAATCAACATGAAATTGAGAGCACATGAGGGAATACCTGACTCCTCCCTTGAAACGTCTCCATTTAAATATGCAGATATGCCATACACCTGAGGAATATCCTCTCTGCAATATTGAAAAGCTCCTCTACATGTGGGAAAAAGAGGAACTTCATGTAATGTGAGTTGGAGACATTTCTAA
Source organism: Garcialebias charrua (assembly GCA_038048925.1). Classification (NCBI taxonomy): domain Eukaryota; kingdom Metazoa; phylum Chordata; class Actinopteri; order Cyprinodontiformes; family Rivulidae; genus Garcialebias; species Garcialebias charrua. The sequence goes on from JBBPBX010045528.1 coordinate 21,430, forward strand.
ATGAGGTAAAGGCTTGTAAAAACATTTAGTTTGGCACACTGTCCTCTGGCATTAGTGTCAGTTAGAAGAGGAGTGAGTGGGACAATGTGTGTAAAGTTGTAAATGTAAATGGTGTGGGTTCAGAGGACACAAATGTAGAAATTGGAAGAAAAAAAAAGGTCAGACCTATTATAACAATTAAATGTATTTACTCATCAAAAAGCCACCCATCCTTCACTGTGCCAGCTTGTAGTCCATTTCCAACCATGCTGTTCATTCACATGAATGAACTGTGCAGTGAACAAGCCACTTCGACACAATGTTGGTTAGTTGCTTTTAAACAACTCATGTACCGGTAATTTGCACACTGATTGAAAGAAAATGCTTCCTGTTAACAAACATATTCATCCTGTGATGGGTGGTTTTATAGCCATGTGTATGCAGTCAATGCAATTGCTATTGCAATGCATGTCACTGCAAACTGCACTTTAATGTTGTCCTATGCAACTGCATTGTGGGGAATTTGATATACCTGGTTGACATACAGATGACTCTATCCCACACAGCTGGCATGGCTCGACTCAGGGTCGACTGGCACAGTCCCGATCGGTCTGCCAGCTTCCTCTGGAATGCCCGTTGCTTGGATCCCCAGTGTGGCCAGCAACTGTATGTGTACAGGCAGCACATGACTCCTCACTGGGTCACACTCCCAAACCAGCCGCAGCTCCAAGCACAGTTCCAAAAGAATTGCCCTTGGTATTCTAAAATGGCTGATGAGCCAGTCGTCATCGTGGGCCAGAAAACTCTCTCCGTCTTTAAATACACACACTGCGTATTGCGCCATTTGCTCAATTCTCAAATAAGGCTAAAGCCATGGTTGTTAAAGGTATTTTCTGCGCCACTATGCAAATGCTTTTAGATCTACTCATCTCAATGCATACAAGTAGATGTATTAATTTTACATCATGTGTGTCCGGTGTGTACAATAATAATTTTCACATCATTAACAGTTTCCCAATATTACCTCTAAGTGTCGCCAGTGGACCAATAACCATAGAAGCATATGTACGCCAGCCATGAGGTTGGCGTGGGACTGTGCACATTTCCACTGTCATTTCATTCTTGATACATCTGAAGTTTTGTGTAAAAAGGTGTGTTTGACACATTTTTGTGCATTAGCACTCTTTGTACAGGAGGCCCCAGGGTAACCACATACCAATGTTAAAGAGGCAGACAGAAACAGATGGCAAAGTAAGACCTATATTTTTCACACTGTGACTAAGTCAGATCTTAAAAATTCTTGCACTTTGACTCAGCCAACAGTTTTTATACAAGACAACTGGATGATACTTGTACAACATTTCCAGCTGTTAAAAAGAGTGAGGAGCAACCCTGGGATAGAGCCACTGTGGTAGTATGAAACTCAGAAGGGAGGAAAGAAGATGCACAGAGAAGAAAGGAGAAAAGCAACACACAGCACAGCCTTTTAGGTAGACGAAAGTTTGAAAATAATGAGAAAACTATATTGAGACGGGGGTAGAGCTGCCACCTCTCAGAAAGAAGGTCGCCGGATCAAATCCTGGCTAGGGGGCCATTCTGGGTGGGGTTTGTGTTTTCTCCGTACATGCGTGGGTTTTCTCCGGGTACTCCAGTTTCCTCCCACAGACCAAAAACATGCATGTTAGACTGATTGGTAACTCTAAATTGTCCCTAGGTGTGAATGAGAGATGGTTGTTTGTCTCGTTTGTCTCTATGTGTCCCTGTGATGGACTGGAGACTTGTCTATGGTGCCCTCCCCACTCGCACAGTGATGGCTGGATATGGGCACCAGAGACACCCGCAACCCGAAAAGGAAGCAGGTAAATGATAATGGATGGATATTGAGACAGTTCTCATTGGGATGAATGGAATGAGTGATTGATCTCAATGAGAGGCAGCCAAGAACGTGAATCTTTTCCCCGATAAGATACATACCCAAGTGGTGGTGCTGCCTTGGCCCTTAGCAAAGAGGAGAGATGATCCCTGCAGCACAGTCCATGAGGATGTCCAGTTCTTCCTGTTGATTTTCCATAAATAAACAAACAAACAAAAAATAAGGTGTGTGTTTGACAAAAAAAACTTTTTTAGAACAATATCTGACTTCTAAAATGTTCCAACCTGAGTTTCTTCCCATTTTCTGTGATTTTGGTGACATTTAAGACTCCACACTTGTCTGAGGACTAACAAGAGAGATACAGACACAAATGAAAACCTCCATCGACATCCACCAACATACAGATGTTAAAGTTTTACAAGGTCAAGCACAGGCTAAAATATACTGTTTGTTTACACTAACTCTAGTTTTTACCAATTGATAGCAAACTCATGCTACTAATAAAATTAACTTCAAAAGTTTCTGACAGATTTAAACATTATATTAGAAAAAATCATACACACCTATAAACCGAACCTCTTTATACGACCCCTTTATAACAACAAAATGCGAAGTTTTACATGTACACACCTAATGAAAATACCTAACCCCTAAACACACACACACCCATATATATACAGTATACATATACATATATATACTGTATTAGAAGTTGAACGAGTACATAATTTTTAAACTCGACATTAACATAAAAAAGCTCGATTAGTGCTCGAGTAGTCAATGATGTCATAGAGGCAAAATAAATAAATATATAAAAATGCATAAAAACTTCATTATTTACCAAAAAAAAAAAAGACCAACAAAACATTGGGAGCATTTATTATGCTCCTATCATTTATCATACTGCAGATAAGTCACAGGAAAAACAAAACTATTAGTTTAATTATAATTATTAACTATTAATATTAAAAGTGAAAGTACCGTGCGGCGCTGAAACCGAAACTTAAAAAACAAATGGGGCCACGCCACAGCCACACCGCACCACCGCCTGCAGTGCTGTGCAATTTAGGTTTACTTTTAGAGATTAATGTGTTTATAGGTTTTTAATAGGTCTAGAGAGATGAATATTTGTTGCGTTTTGTTTGTGAAACGAGAGAGGAAGCCGTTTCGGCCGTGTTGTATGTGACCTGCAATCCAACACCGCCCCCTCCTGTCACAATCTACGGTGGTGACAGAAGTTGATTCAATGAGCAGCAAAGCATTCTATAAAATTATAAACTGTTTCATAATAATAAAACACGACGCATTTTTACCTTTTTGACAAGACTGGACCAACTCCATACATCCGTGCGCACAAAGGAATCTAAAACTACCCCGCGCTCGGTTCGGATCATGTGAAATGTGACGTAATGACGTCAGTGCGACGTGATGATGTCACTACGAGTAATCGAGAGGGACAAAAAGACCTCAATAGAAGTTTTAGGACTCGACCTCTCGATAAATCGGGTACTCTGTTAAAGCACTAATATATATACATATATACCGGTATAACAATGATCTAAACAATGATCATAATAATGATCTAAACAATGATCTAAACAATGATTATAATAATGATCTAAACAACAACAAGACCATAATAATGATCTAAACAATGATCATAATAATGATCTAAACAATGATCTAAACAGTGATCGTAATAATGATCTAAACAATAATCATAATAATGATCTAAACAATGATCAAAATAATGATCTAAACAATGATCATAATAATGATCTAAACAATGATCTAAATAATGATCATAATAATGATCTAAACAATGATCTAAACAATGATCATAATAATGATCTAAACAATGATTATAATAATGATCTAAACAATGATCATAATAATGATCTAAACAATGATCTAAACATGATCATAATAATGATCTAAACAATGATCTAAACAATGATCATAATAATGATCTAAACAATGATCATAATAATGATCTAAACAATGATCTAAACAATGATTATAAATGATCTAAACAATGATCATAATAATGATCTAAACATTGATCATAATAATGATCTAAACAATGATCTAAACAATGATCATAATAATGATCATAATAATGATCTAAACAATGATCTAAACAATGATCATAATAATGATCTAAACA